>VUQG01042921.1:0-12920 GCA_015106755.1 Etia nguti
ATACAGAGAAAAACCCAACAATCATATGACCCCCTGGGAGCAAGCACTTTGGCGACAGTGGGAAGGAAAAACTCCCTTTTAACAGGAAGAACCAGGCTCAGGGAGGGGCGGGGCCATCTGCTGCGACCTGATGGGGTGAGAGAAGGAAGACAGGATAAAGACATGCTGTGGAAGAGAGACAGAGATTAATAACAGGTATGATTCAGTGCAGAGAGGTCTATTAGCACATAGTGAGAGAAGAAGAAACACCCAGTGCATCATGGGAATCCCCCAGCAGCCTACACCTATTGCAGCATAACTAAGGGAGGATTCAGTGTCACCTGATCCAGCCCTAACTATATGCTTTACCAAAAAGGAAAGTTTGAAGCCTAAAACTCAGCGTCCTCAGGTTACATTTAACTGTGCGCTGACTGAGGCTCTGCTTGATCCAGATCAGTCTGGCACTTCTGTGACCACATCAGGATATCTGCTCTCTCTGAGCATGCTCAGAGCTATCTCTGAAGTCACACAGATCCAAGTGTAGAAAAAAACAGTGTGAACCTGAGCATGTTAGACTTGTCTGAGGAGTAGTTGATTGATGTTGGTGGTCAGATGACTTCCCTCACCCCCACCTGGTCACACCAATGTCCGCCCCTCCCTGAGCCAGAGATTTCTTCTTCTTAAATGGGGTTTTTCCTTACCACTGTTGCCAAGTGCTTGCTCAAGTCGTTAGATTGTTGGGGATTCTCTGTATTATTGTAGGGTCTTTACCTTATAATATAAAGCGCCTAGAGGCAACTGTAGCTGCGATATGGTGCTACATGAATACATAAATTAAATCGAGTTGAAGGCTGTTTCTCAGCAGCCTGGTGCTGGGTTTGGGAGAGGACCGATTATTAATTTAGTGGAAGCTAAAGAGACTTCTGTAGGAAGAAAATCCGACTAATCAGAACCTGTGGACCATCATTGGTGAGTTCCTTGCAGTAGCCCCTCCCACACCCACTGATGTCAGCGGTTCCAACATTGGTCCCAGTCTTTAATCTGGTGGACATGAACAGAACTAGGAGGCCTGCTGGCTTGGCGAGGCCTGTGAGCTCCTGGAACAAACCCCTTACTCTCAGAGCCAACCTGCTACTTGACGCTGATGTCCAGTTTGAGTACTGAAGCCGTCTGGCTTTCTAAATCCATCCAGTGAGTTCAGTTTGTCTCAGGTGAACTTTAGTCAGGTTGTAAATGAAACAGCTGAAATCAGGATACTTTTAGAGGTGAGTGAAACTGCTTTAGATGTTGAATAAACTTTCAAAGAGCCCACCCACACCTATAAAGACCCTCAGCAAGGTCCTGCAGCATCTCCAGACCCACCTGCAGCAGGTGTATGATGATGTCACAACAGCACGGACCAAAACCTCCGAGCAACGTCTGAAGGAGGAGGAGCTCCAACCAGGTGCTGGAGAGGTTTACCCAGTAAAGGTGCAAACTGTGATCATGTTTAACATTAACGTCGGTCACCGCAGCAGGAAGCTGCTCGTCAGAGCGACACAGACAAACTGAGGCAGAACAGAACGAGCTTTATTCTTTATTCTTCTTTCATTTGGAAGAAAAATAAAAATGTAATGAATCAATCCCCCGCCTCCCCCACCCTGAAATTAAACACATTCAGGTTGGTATGAGGACGAAGATGAAGACAGTTTTATTGCCATGAACTCAAGGAAAGGAAAGTTCTAACAGCTGTTTATTCAGAAACGTTTCTGCATTTTACCTCCAAGAAAAACAAAAAACATGATGTCAAAGCGACGCAGACCCACGACAGACCCACACCTGAAAGCTTTCACCTGGGCCGGGTTTACAGCCAGTTTCCTGTCGGGCCACAGAGATACACACAGAAGTTACAGGTTCCAGACCAAAGCCCCATCTTTATTGTACACAATCAACTTTACAACAATTTATTGGTGGACGCTGGCGTCTGACCCACACTGAAACCACCAAACAGCACAAAAAAAAGAAAAAAAAGAAAAAAGCTTTCAGTTTCTTCTGTTCTGTCGGCAATGCGGCGTGTTAGCGCCACCGTCTGGTTGGGATCTGTGGTGGCGGCTTTAAATGACTCAGTGCTGTAATCAAAGACAGATGGAAGGAGAAAAAAAGAGGGAAGAGATGAAAAAGGGGAGCAAAGGAAGGGAAAAATAAAAGTTAAGAAAAACACTTTGAACTTATTTTGTCCTCCATGTTTTCATGAATGACAATCGTCTGCCTGGATTCGAGGGACCGTTTAGAGTCCAGAACGTTTTCACTGCTTTACCTGCCGTCAGTGATTTAACCTCGCTCAGTGCAAGTAAAACAGCGCAGTTGAAGCTCTGACATCATCTTTTATAAACTACCTAACGTCAGCGACTAATGGAGGCAGCAGCTTCTCACAGCTAAACTGACTGATTTTGGAGTCTGGTGGGCCTGAACAGGAAACATCAGAGCACACGGGGCCGCCTGACAGCATTTAAAGCAGTGACAGTTCTGCACATATAGTTTATGAAGCTGGAGAACACTCCCGCACATTTAGTCTCAATGAGCCTGTAAAAAAACCTGTTATTCAAACAAACAGAATCGATCAATAGAGACTGGGCAAAATTCCTTCACTTATTTCTGCTGTCTTTGCTGTTGGTCGTCAAACTCCTCTTAAAACATTTCCATAAAATTTTTTACCAACATTTCATGATAGCTGGTAGATTTTTTTCCTACAAAAATATGAAGCCGTTCCTGAGAGAACAGTTCATAATCATTTAACTCATAATAAATGGAACCGTGACTCAGAGCTAATGTTTCAGAAAAAATTAAGAATCAAACAGGAAGAGCTAAAAAATAAATACAATTGAATGAAAAAATAATAAAAAAAAAGTTTTCAGTGTGGATCAACAGACCAATCAGAAATGATTCTCTTCTGTGTGTTCAGTGTGGGAGGCATCGTTAAAGCTGATTGGACAGGACACTGCCACATCGCTGCAAACCCGACAGAACACAGCCAATCAGAGGAGCCTTTTCAAACTGTGCTGCATTCAGGCTCTGTTCTTCGGCAGTCATAAATCAGGAAAACTAGTAGGACTTAATAATTCCCCAGGAGCCGTTTCCCGTACTTGAATGCACCGTTTTATTATTTTTCATGTAAAATTCTGCAGACAGTGAATGCAGCACCTGTCTCTGCTAGCAGTGCATCATGGGAACAGAAGTCTAAAACTTTTACTTATTTTTACTTACTTAGTTTTACTTATTTTAGAGGAAATGTTTCCATTAAGTGGGTCTGCTGTAGACACCTGAGTGGGCGGAGCTTGCTGAGAGCCAGGCATTAAACCCCACCCACCAAGGACGACAAGCTGCTGCAACCCTAACCAAACCAACGAAAGACACCAAAGAAAAAACAAACTAAAGTGGGGGACATTTTCAACCAATCAGAGTGAGGGGGCAGAGCTGTAGTTCAACAACTATAAAATACAAAAAAAGAAACACTAAAAGACTTTACAGGTTTAACCTCCGAGCTTCTCTCTGTTGGAGTAAATGTGGGCAACCGTTGACCCAGAAGAGGATGGGGCGGGGCTGCAGGACAAAGCGGGTATGACATCACAGAAAGCGGAGGTGGCGGTGAGGGGGCGGGGCAGAGAAACCCAAAGACAGAACATGCATTGACGAGCTGCTCGCCGTGTTGTGTTTACAGGTTTATACTGATCAGAGTGTCAGAGTGCGATTCGTCTTTATTCCCACTAAGAATAAATATTCTGCTCAAACTGAACTCAAACAGGAAGAAGAAGAAGAAGAAGAAGAAGAGGAGGGCGGCGTCCGCTTGCTCGCTAGCTGGCCGTCTGTCAGGAAGGACTAACTGTGGCGTTTAAATCACCCCGTTGGCGTTTCTTGGTTAAAGTTCGCTCTCGCCCCCCTAACCTCCCTCTCCCCCGCCCCCCTCCCTCCCTACAGCCGTGTGGCCTTCAGTCTCTTATGGTTTTTCTTTTGATATCACCTCCTCTCGCGGCTTCGCTCCGCCGAAGATGGCGGAGTTCGGGTTGGCGACCTGGTTGAGCGGCTCAGAGACGGTCCGAGGCTTCAGCTGCAGCCGAGGCCGCTGTGCACGCTCCTCTGCAACAGACACAAAACAACAGACAGTCAGTGCACGCCGGGGAACTTCCTGTTTTAAAATCAACAGACAATTACACTTCCAGTTAGGAAAATTTTCAAAAGTTTTAAACAGGGCTTTTTTCCAGAGGAACGTTTCTATAACAAGCAGGAAACACTCTTCTTTCTAACCCCTGTGTGGGACACTCCCCAGGAGGAAGCAAAGCTGGCAACCAGGGGGAGTCTTTATATCCAGGAGAACCCTGGAAACACAGGCAGGTATGTGCACACGCTGTACTGATGTCACGCTGCTGTGTTCTCTGTTCAGTGTGTCAGCCATAATCACAACAAAGATGTGACATGCACCTCGCTGGCTAACCGGATGATCATCCGCTCAGGATTCTGTTGCTACGATGACCCCTCCTACTCTCTCTGCCTTCCTTCCTCTTCCTGGTTTTGTGCGACAGGCTGGTCCTAAGATGTACACACCTGTTAGCACCTGGCTAATTGTTTTCTTTGTGTTATCTGTGTCACAGTCACGACACTGCTGATAAAGCGGTGCCATATCTTAGCACACCTAATCCAGGTGTGTATTCACCTGTGTCAGAGCGTTGTTGAAAAGGTTAAAAAACAAAACAGGAAGTCATGTCACCTTCAGACGGTTCCCTGAAGTCTGTCGTTCCTCCACGGGGGGGTCCGTCTCTGTAGCGACCCATCCCTGCACCTCCACCCCTTCTGTCACTAGGGCGACTGCCACCGCCTCGACTCCGCCCCCCCATGTAGTCGTCATCTCTAAAACCTGCAGAGAGACAGGTGAGCAGACACATGCGCACACTGGTAAGCGTTCACATAGACGGCCACATGCATCCTGAAAGAGTCCCAGACCTGGAAATGAGTATGAGATGGTTGAGGTGAAGGGCATGATGGGGGAAAACAGGGTGTGTCCAGCAGCTTCAGGAGGCGGAGCCAGACACTAGTTACCACTTCCTGTTTGGTGTGTTAGCCTCTAACGTGAGTCTCCCTTACTGATCAATCATGCCTCACAACCTGAGCAATAATCATAACATTACCTCACATCATAAATATAAACGGAGAGCAGTGCACATCTGCAAAGGTCGTCTAAATGTTACTTTGTTTAGTTTTACTGGTTTAAAAAGTTTGGAGGGCGAGGAAATTTTCCTGCCGTCCCATTGGCCCACTGCCCAGCTGGCAGTGCACTGATTGGCCGCTGGAACGCGACGCTGTCCAACCTGAGCTGCTGAACTCTCTGACCGCACCTCCTCCTGGCTGGTCGTAGAAGTCCTCACGGGAGTCGCGTCCTCCTCCTCCTCTGGGAGCTCCTCGAGAGCCTCCTCGTCCTGCAGAGGACACGGGGCAGTTTAACACTGAGGAGGGAGGGAGGGAGAGGAGGAGAGGAATCGAAAAGAAAGAAAACAGAGGAGGTGGCAGCACCTCCTGCTGGGAGGGGCTACACTAGAGAGGCGGAGCTTGTTAGTGGTCCATCAGCCAATCGGGGTTAGAGAGAAGCAGCAGCAGCACTCTGAACACTGAAGAAGGTGAAAGGTCAGCAGAAGGAGATGTCAGGTGGCCTCCACCTACCTCCAGGTGACTATGAACAGCATGGAGGCGAAAGGAAAAGGGGAGGTGTGTGTGGAGGTGAGGATGAAAAGATGAAGCATGAAAGATGAAGAGTCCTCCTCCTCAGAGTCAAAGGGCAACATCAAACATGCTTCATCTGTGTTTCCTGCGTATCTGCGTATTCAGACTTAAATTTGAATAAGCTCAGATTCAAACAGCGCCCGCTTCCAGACGGCGCCTCCAGCACACGTCAGGACCTCTCCTCTCTTTTCCTAAGCCCTCATCACTTATCCTAACCACCTTTTTCTTGGCCTTGATCAAGGAAACATGGTTAGGAACAGGAGACAGGTGGTCTTCTTGTAAGTATCAGGGAGGTCGCAGCACCATGTGACCTCCCTGATACTTTACAGTTTTGGGTGTGATGCGAGCAGACCCCGCCTCCCGATAGCTTAACCTGTTCAACTTTATTCATAAAGCACCAAATTACAAAAGCAGCAGCCCCCAGATGAGCACCAGACAATAAAACAGAGGAAACGCAAACAAACATTTGAAGCTTCTGCTAACGTCTGCTGGAGCTATCGTTTGGAAACGGGCGCCATCGAGCGGGATGCCCTGTCCTGCATCCTTAACTGACCAATCAGCACAGACTAGCAGAACACTGATGATTTACTGGCAAATCAGCTGCAGAAAAATGTTTTGGTAAAGAATTTGGTGAAAACTATTTTAGCCGTCTTTTGCTCCTGGTCACTGAGGAGCACCTCAGAGCTTTCCCGTTTCTAAGCAGAAACATGTTGTGGTGTGATCCTTAAAGCACGCGTGATTTTCTCTGGGATTTAACTCCAGCCTGGAAACCTGAAGCTGGCGTTCCTACCACGTTAGCGCTCTTCTTCTCTGCTCGTACCTCTACTGTCGTCTTTCCTGAAGCCGAAGCCGCCGCCTCCTCGTTCTTGCCTTCGTCCCTCTGCGATGTCCACCCTCAGTGACCTTTCACCTAATAACTGGAGGTCAGAGTTCCTATCAGACAAGACCGCAGCGCGGAAGAACCAGAAAACGTCAGGTTTATGAAATCAGATACTCACGGCGCCGTCGTATGTCAAAGCTTCTTTTAGAGATTCCAAATCGTCAAATTCAACATAACAAAAACCTGAAAGAAACGCAAACAGTCAGACAGGAAGTTTCGTCCGAGGCGAACTTCATCATCCCCGACACCCACACCCCCTCCGAACCTTTGAACTTGTCTGTCTCTTTGTCTCTGACCAATCGGACGCTGCGGATGTTGAGCTCTTTGAAGATGATGTCGATGTCTCCCTGCACCGTGTTGAATGGCAGATTTCCCACGTACGCCGTGAACGGAGGCTCTGTCGGCAGCTCCTTCTGCTTTCTGGGGCCTCCGGGACCGCTGCCGCCACGGGGCCTGATGGGAGGGGGGACAGAGGATTGTCAGACAGGGACACAAGTAAAGAAGACTGTGGGATGTAGAGTTCAGACTGGAGCAGGGTTAAAGACAACAACTCTCCACACGATAAGCTCACTGGTCTTCCAAAGTGGGAGTGCTTGCTTTGGAGTCTAAACAGAAAATGGCGGGGACAGAAACACCTAAAAGCTGCCCTCGGCGCTGTGATGGGCTCCCGATGACTTTATGAGCTCGGTCGCTCGTTCAGGGCCGTTTTGTGAAACAGAAGGAGAGCCTGACCAATCAGAAGATGCTGTCACACGATACTGGCTCTCTGTCGATTTATCGGTCTCATTAATGACAATGACCAATAAAATGAAGATGAAAAAAAGAGACCGAAGAAACATGCTGAGTGTAAACAAGCAAACATATTACTACACATAACAAATGTTGGGAATCTGTCTGAAAGGAAAAATGATCAGCTGACATATCCAAATATTGAAGCATCAGTACAGGTCAGACTCTGAACGCAGAAAGCTGTAGTTTGGTTTGATGGTCAGAACGATCAGAAATAACGTGATTTAAAAAAAACCTGTTTCCCTCCTTTTATTCTAACACAGAATAATCTGCCAAAGCTTATCTTTACATTTTACATGCACTTTTTAAGCATTTCAAGTTGCTATGCATCAATACAACCTTTATATCCAAAATTCTAATAATATGTATGTAAAATGTCCACAGTAACTACATACATCATTTAAAAAGTGGAATAAACCAAAAAGAAACTAGAAATCTTTTTTTCTGGATACAAAAATATCAAAATTGTAAGAAAGAAAAGTTGCACACAATAGTTTCCAACCACAGGAAATGTATTTTGAGTGTCTTCATAATTTCATTTTTGAGACTCATTTTTACAAACTGGAGCAAAGACAGACAGCATGTGTATCAAAATAAACTGTTTCCAGTATTCCACTTTTCAACAGCACCAGTGGAGCTTTGATAGGCTTTGGAGGAGAAAAAACAAACTACACTTTCTGCAAAAATGACATCACTTCCTGTTTTCACAGCTAAAGGCACACAGGAAACAACACGATGGTTGATGCTCACAATGTTATGACGTATACTCAAACGTAGGAAGTGCTAAGAACAGCTGATCAGTTCACAAAGCGTGCGTCTGGAGTGTGTTTTTTGTTTTGCGTGCACTTTTTACGTGATTTCTGCAAACCCGTTAGGAAACAGCGGTCTGGGACATGTTGAATGTGTGATATGTAAATGTACATCTCCAGCTTTATATGCATTTATATTAATTATTGCTCAAACTTATCATTTTAATGGGTAAATCTGCAGATTTCCACCGACTCAACAACAAAAATAATCAAAGACTCATAATCAGACTTTATGATGCTTCAAAAGTCGGGAGTGGTGCGTTTATGATGCCGGCAAATCTGTGTACTGTTGTTCTTATCAGGTAAAAAGAAATAAAATGAGAGAATATTTCCATCTGCTCGAAATGCTGCCGCGTGCCTGTTAGTGTAGATCTGTCTGTTTCAGAGGAGCTAGTTTAACCCTCTGTGGCCACTCAAACTTTGAAACAATTATAAATTACGAACCCAATTCAAAACTCTGAGCCACTTGGTTATAGCTCTGCTGTGTGCTACTCCACCCTGCTCCTGGATCGCTGATGGAGCTCTGATGACGCAGGAACACAGCAAGAGGAGCTCTGGCTGTGCAGTTTGCAGTTAAAATGTAGGAGTGGATCACTGCAGCGTGGCAAAGTTAGCCAGCTTGGCTCCTGCTCACAGCTTTTTGGAGTTGGATTTGCATCCATGGCTGACCAGCTGTTGTTGCTATGATACAGACACGCAGCTAAAATCAGGTGTCGCATATAAAACATGTTGGCAAAGGAAAAGCACCAGCACTGTTTGAAGCGCTGTGGTTTAATCAAACTGAGGCTTTCTCAGACTGTTTGGCCTGACCACAGAAGGACCGCCCACCCCCACAGGCTCACTATCAGCCTCCAGCAATCGTCCTAACACAGCATCTTCGAACTGAGTGCTCCAACACTTTATACTACACAGCCACCACAAAAAGCCCCACAAGATACCCCCGACATAAGCGATGACCTGATGACCTTTGGGCAGTAATAAAGTATTTCAGACAGGGTTCCCCTGTGAAGATGAAACAGACCCTCACTGAGGAGCAGTTTTCTCTCACAGTGTTTCCACATTCACACGTCAAAAGTCTTTCCTTAAACTGTCTGCGGGAGCCGTTTAAACTGAAGGAAAGCTTTTTGCTTCTCCCACACACCACCTTTTCTTCTTAAACACAGCAACAGCACAACTCCATGAAGATGAATCTAAAATGAAGGCTGTGTGTGCAGAGAAACTGATGACGCTTTAAATGACTTGTTGGAGGCTTTGTTACAGGCTGACAGCAGCAGCATCTCCCTGTAGCAGACATGCCAGCCGCTAGCAGAACGCCACACCTTCTACTAGCTTTGGCTTTAAAATAAATGGGATTTTTTGGGAAACTGGGACTCATTTACCCAGATATAGATCTATTATAAACAACATAAATCGAATAATAGATGTTTTGTTCTTATAGATTCTATTTAGCTTCTTTATGAACCAGTAAAAGTCTGATCTACTGACATGGAGACAGCTGCTAAAATGTTCTGTTGAACTCTTGAAGCAACAGTCTGGATTCAGATCTGAAAATCAGCTGTCTAACACCCTCAAACAAAGCTTCATGCACTCACAGTCTGCTCCGCCACATTTTAGAGGCATTAGGAGATCTTCCTAAAAAAAAGTCATACATAAATCTTTCACTTATATTGCAAGAAATCCCCACAGACAGAGGTCCAATAACGTTCAGGATAACACTGCAGCGGTGCAGAGCGACCAGAAGAACAATCAAGACAACATCTGGAGCTCTGGCCCTCCCTGCAGGACTACAGCGCCCCCTACTGTTTCAAACACAGACAGGCTTCAACATGTGCCGACATGGACCATGTCCATGTCCATGTTCTCTGAGGAGATGCTCAAGCAGAAGCTAGGACAGTTTCATTTACCAGACATTACCTTCACCCAGTTCAGTCCGGTTTCTGTTTGATGTATTGTCTTTGCAGGGCTCAACCACTCAATCGGCCCTGACCCCTTCAAACTCTACAGCCCCCCTCCTCCAATGAAAGCATGCAACGAGGGGAATTCCCTCCACTCTTAAAATATAGACTTCAGACCCCATGTTCAGCCCCAACGTTTTTCCCTCCCATAAGATTCAGCTCCTGACAGAACAACTGATGAAGAAAAGCAGCCCTTTAACTCTTCATCAGTCTCTAAACTTTGATTAAATTATGGTTTGTTGCTGCCGAAGAAACAGAAATGAAGACGTGCTGAAACAATTAATCGACCAAAAATTAATGTCAGTAAACTTTCGGACAAAAAAATAAATAAATCGTTTTTTCTGTTAATCCGTTCATGAAGTCTGTGATAAAAGAGAGAGCATCAGTCCGATCTTCTCACAGGTGACTCTGCCTGTGCTGATGTTAAAGCTTTGTGTGCTGCAGACATCCCGAAGCCCCCTCCCTCCAGGAAAAAAAAAACCCACTGTTTTTTTTTAATCGTTTATCAGCAATCAGATAACAACACGCACTGCCACAGAGCGGAAAACAGCCGCTAACCGCATCTACCTGCTCTCACCGACACCCACCCTCAGTTCTGACTGCGACGTGGATAAATGTGCAGCAAGGGACACATGATGCAGCCATGCGGGCAGTCTGCAGCTCCGCCACCGCCTCCACTTCCACCTGCTGCGGCCTCCTTCTCCGCCGCTCGCCCCCTCCGCCTCGCAGCCACGCGCGCTGAGTGGGTAACTGTACTGCCGAGCTGCGGGGCGATCCACGCCACACCGGAGAGCCTGTTCTCACTGTCTACACCTAGCTAGCCGCTCGCTAACCGTTAGCATGTTAGCTACAAGACCGCGGTGTTTCCAGGCTGATGTCTCCGGGATACCCTCACGCCTGCTCGGCCTGTTCAGTAACCGCGGGGCGTGTCGAGCTCCGGGGCCTATACAGGCTGCTCCCCTGACTCGGGGCGGACAGCAGCGGGAAACACGTCGACGGTCCGGTCGGGTTTGCTCTTCGGGGACACGGCAAAGCTGCCGTGCGCGGCGGAAACTCACCCTCTGCCGCCGCCGAAGCTGCCGTAGGCCCGGTCCCGCTCATCGTAGTTGTCGTAGTCCGCCATTACTGCTGCTGTGTGTTGGAGGAGGAGGTCCTACGCGTCACACACACAGCGGGTTTAGCTGCCCGCTGAGCGCCTGACCGGGAATATCACACACTAACTTCTTTTTTTACTAATTATGTTTTTTTTTAAGTCAGTTTGAAATGAAATATTTACAATCTAAGTAATGAAAACACAGCATGAATGTGGAAAACACACGAAACTAAATGGAATTGTTAAAATGAATGAAAAATAAAAAGCAAACAATAGAAACAATTCTTAAAATGCCATAATCCAGAGGCCAATAAATGTTTAGCCCATTGTTGCCTTTGGATGACACCACTGAATAAATTTAAATTATGTTGCCACACCTCACCAGAGCTCCACTATATGTCTGTCCCTCACGCCATTTACAAAAGCCCAGATGCTTCTCTGTCTGAGAAACTGATAAAACACACAAAATCTTTGAGACAAAAAAAAAAAACAGTTTTCAAAAGTCTTTCTGTTCATAAGCAATACTGTATTTTTGGAGTAAAGATATGAATAAAGCATCTACATTTGTGGTCAGATGTCTTTATCCACTCATTGTGGGCATGAATTTGGGAGTAATTTGGGGCTTTTAATGATTTATTTGGTCTGTTCTTTTCCCAGGCTGGAATGACTGTACGGTATACATCTTTAAATGCACTGTCTCTGCTCCACACAGGCGCAAATGCATTCAGTCAGACAAATACTGTAATGAATGGTGCTGAAGTCTTAACTTCTCATTAGTGATTTACTACATGGTACTCTCTTTGCAGCTTATAAAGGATTTGTATGACAGCACTCCTTGGACTGACCAATAATGAAAACAGTGAGAAAGTCCAGGGAACATTGTGAAGGTCTAAGAAGGACAACTGCAGAGTTACACAAGTTAGGAAGGTCTTTAGGAGTCATTTCTGAACAGCTGCAGATTCCAGGACATTTGTATGTAAGTTATTCTGATGTTTCAACACTTTGCCAAGATCTGGAAGAAGATCCAAACTGTCACCCTCAGATGAGAGGAAACTGGTTAGGACGTTCAGGGACAAGCCTGTAGACAGGGGGACACCCAGTTTTACATCATCATGGACTGAGAGGGCGCCGACCCAAAAACAAGCCCCCGCTCTAAAATCAACACCTGCAAGCTCGACTGAAATTTGCGGCTGCCCACATGGATGAACCAAATGCCTTTTGGAAAAAAGACTGATGGTCAAAGAACAGTGGACAAAGACTGAGCTGTTTGGTCACAACAACAAGAAGAATGTTTGGAGGAGTAAAGGTGAGGCCTTCAAAGCTAAGAACACTGTACCGACTGTCAAGCACGGTGGTGATAGCGTCACGCTGTGGGGCTGTTTGCTGCCAGTGGTTCTGGTACACTGCACACAGTGGACGGTATAATGAAGGAGGAGGACCATCTCCAAATTCTTCAGCTCAAACTAACAGCTAGACGGTAGAAACCCTGACACAGTTGGTGTGTGATTGGTACACACACACACACACACACACACACACACACACACACACACACACACACACACACAGAGAAAGTAAGCACTTTAAATTCATTCAGCCGAGAGGAGCAGCCACAGTTACACCAGAAGCTTCTTGATGTCCGCATCTGGTTGAGATTCAGCTAACCG
>VUQG01042927.1:0-13565 GCA_015106755.1 Etia nguti
TTTACTCAGTTTCCCTGGGTCTTTTCCTGTGACAAGGAATGGATCCGCGACCCAGTTGTCAATAAACTGGGTGAATCCAGCATGTCTTTGCAAGAAAAAAATCAACAGTTGGAGATCACAAATGACGGCAGCCTTAAAAGTATGTTTGAGACATCAACTTTACCGGTATTCTGGATAAAAGTCATGGCAGAATACCTCAAGACTGCCACAACAGCACAAATAACCCTGTTGCCATTTCCAACATAATATCTGTGTGAAGCGGGGTTTTTTGCAGTTACAGCTACAAAAATAAAAT
The DNA here is from genome assembly GCA_015106755.1 of Etia nguti. Taxonomy (NCBI): domain Eukaryota; kingdom Metazoa; phylum Chordata; class Actinopteri; order Cichliformes; family Cichlidae; genus Etia; species Etia nguti. The sequence goes on from VUQG01042927.1 coordinate 296, forward strand.
TGCGGAGCAGACTGACACACTTCGGGCGTCATTGTCCCCCATTACCCCCAGGTTGGGCCGTCTCGTTGCAGAGAAACAAGCACAGGGCTCTCATTGATTTAGCATTATGGTGAATTATATATTTTCATGTACTTTATATTTGTTTTGTAGTTGTGTGTCTTATTTTGAAAGAAATATTTACGCATTACCATAGCGACCAGAGAGCATTAAGGGGCAGAGAGGAGGATGTTGCTCTCAATGTTGTTGGTGCATTTCAGGAGAACGCTGCTAATAAAGTTACACAGTTACACATTGAATTTGCGTTTATTATTATATTTACAAAATACCACAGTTTTTGTCTTGGTCGTATCATTTTATTTTGTTGGATTTATCTGCGACACCTTAAAGGCCGGTCTGCAAAAATATTTTCTGACATTAAACCGGTCCGTGGCGCAAAAAAGGTTGGGGACCGCTGCCCTAAGACAGCTGGGATAGGCTCATGCCCCCCCTTCCCCGTGACCCTGAAAAGGATAAGCAGAAGAAGATGGATGGAATTGTAAATTACTTGTTGGCCTATAATCTGTCAAACATATCTTCTCGAGCTCCTCTCTCAGCCCTTGGTATTTCTCTAGCTTCTTATGTTCATTTTCTTGATGTTGGTATAGCTACATCTATCACTACGGCCGTCTTCTTCTGTTTGTCCATCACTAATATGTCCGGTTGGTTAGCCACCACCAGTTTGTCTCTTTGTATCTGGAAGTCCCACAGGATCTTAGCTCAGTTCAGTCTTTAGTCCAGCTTTGTCCAGCCACTGGTAGGATTTCTTGATGTCAGCCATTTCTTATATCTGATGGTGGTCCTGTGCAGGAGCCTGTTCCTCCCTGATAGTTCTTCTCCTTGTTCCTCTTCTTTATCGGGTTTCTGCTACCTAATGTATTGACTAAGCACATGATCAGTTGTGGCCATCTTGCTGATGTGCTCATGAATGCTTTTTGTTTTATCCTGGACAGTGGTTCTGACACTCCCTAGTCCTAGACCGCCTTCCCTTCGCTTTTGGCGTACAATCTCAGGATGCTGGACTTACCCTCCATACATGGTATATATGTCTCTTTGTGAATTTAGTTTTTACACTGAGAAACATCATGAATGACTTTTTGACAGGCAATCACTTTTTGGCACACTGCCAGGAGGAGGAAAATAGCAGAGTGGTCTACAGCTTTTGAGGAGTGGCAATATGGAAATTACTTTTGTTATATCACAAAAGGACAAGAGCTTGATGGTAAAGTGCAAACTGTGTCCATGACAGAAACAACTTCAGTGTGCTACTTATACGGCTTCTACTCTTTAAAAGCACCTGCACAGATAGCATGCTACTACAAAGCTAGCCAAGAGCCCAGAGTGATATATAAAAGCTGAGTGCATGCCAACCCAAGCCCAGCAGCCATACTCAACAGGTAATAAAGGCAGCAATGAGCAGTCAAACGTGCAGGGTTGTAACCTCCATTTCTACTTGTAAATGTTTTTTTTAATAGTAGAATTTTTGATAGTAGAATAGTAGAATGTTTTTTTTAATAGTAGTCTATTAGTCTATTTGGGCTGGTTTTCAGCTTTGGTTTGTGTTGCTGGTTTTGTGTTCATCTGTAAAACCTAAAAGAAATATTGTACTTGTGTACTTGTCACTGATTTAAGAATGACAACTGAGAACAGGGTAGACTTCAGGTGAAAACAAAGTACATCTTCTTTCTTAGGTCTAAATTGCACCAGCCATGGCCATGTTGCACCCACTGTGAAGCTGATGCCAGACACTGAAGACAATGTTTATGGACTCATGAGATAACTATTAGTCCACCAGGTTAAATTGTCAGTGTTAGGATATTCTAACAACTTTTGTGATTATCGCTTGAGGCTGTGAACTTATCCCATATTTTGATAAGTATGGTTGAATAATCATTTTAGTTTTTTTTATTTCTGTTTTTTTCAAAGGCAGCACGGTGGCATGGTGGTTAGCACTGTTGCCTCCCAGCAAGAAGGCCCTGAGTTCAATTCCACCATCAGACCACGGTCTGTTTGTGTGGGTTCTCCCCAGGTAATCTGGCTTCCTCCCACAGTCCAAAGACATGCAGTTAGTGGGGATAGGTTAATTGGAAACACTAAATTGCCCATAGGTGTAAATGTGAGTGCGAATGGTTGTTTATGTGTTAGCCCTGTGACAGACTGGTGACCTGTTCAGGGTGTATCCTGCCTTTTGCCCTAAGACAGCTGGGATAGGCTCCCACGACCATGAAAAGCGGATGGATGGATTATTTCTGTTTGGGTTTTTTTTTAAATCATATGAATATGGACAGTTGCACACTGTTCAGCATTTCTATAAATAACTTGGTCAAAATGATTTTTTATTAGTTTAGTTTAAGTCTACTGTGGCCATTGTGATCATGGGATATCACACTAATTTTGTTCCTCTTTACAGTGACAGTACCAATTCTTTGTGGTAAGCAAAACCAAGAGCAGAAGGCTTTCAGGTTTACAAACTTATCAACTTTCTAGAAACCCTTAAAAATTCTTTCAAGAAAGAGGGAGAAAAAGAGAGAGAAATGTCAAACTGTGATGTTACATTTTTAGTCTTAATTGATTTAATCACATGCTCTAAATGGAGGCAAGATCTTACTGCACTTGAACACCACTCCAAACCACTACATAAATCTGTGAGAGGATGACTGATTTTTGATGTGTATGTACATTTTCTCCACTTGGATTACAGAAATTTAAACAAAACTTAAGAGATAGATCATTTACCGTCATAATTATAACAGGAAAGCAAAGAGAATGAACTGAATGTAGAGGAACCAGCCTTGCAGATTACTACATTTTGTTTTTAAATGCAAATATAAGCCTTTAGGTTGCTTGCTACACAAGCAGGAAAAGTATTTAAAATATCGGGAACAAACAAAGGAAACAATGGTATGATTGTTGTATAATGCTGGTATAAAGTTTGTACCTGGGCCATGTATTTCCTTTAATTTTGGTGTCTATCTCAATCTCAATGGGACACAAAAGGAGCAGGTGAGGAGGGTGTGTGCAGACAGGTGAATGGAAAACAATGGAAAACTGAGGACATCTGGTGGGTGGACGAGGTGAGACAAGATGTACGGGGCAAAATAGAAGATAAAAACAGGTCTCATGACTGAGAGAGTAAAAATTCTGCAAGTATTTTCTACATGTAATTTGCTAAAATTGCAAATTTATGTTTTGAACACTGAAAAATTTATACATTCACAAAAATACATATTTTTTGACTGTGGCTTGATGCATGCTCAATCATCCAGGTAAGTAGACCAAGGTTGATTCTGTTCAACTGGATGTAGCGTTTTCAGTGGGCTATTTTCAGTCATTGTGCAAATGTACTGTTTATAAGATTGGGAAAACCTGCAGTCAGTCGAGACTGAAGAAGTCAATTGGATGAGTGACGAAACGTTTCTCCCACTGAAAACGCTACGTCCAGATGAACAGAATCAACTTTTGGGCTTTTTGACTGTGTTTTCCCTAGTTTTGTATTTGGCTAGGGTCAGTGTTAAAACTAGTAGTATTACGCAATACTTCAACCCTAAAGAGATTGCACAGGTAGTCCAGCTCCTCCAGGATGGCACATCAGTACATGCCATTCCCCAAAGGTTGATGTGTCTCCCAGTAATGTCTCAAGAGCATTGAGGAGATTGTAGGAGAGCTAGACAGCAATAGCTGTCATGCTGAAATATGTTAACCATCTAACATATTTCAGCATGACTGGTTTGGCGTTGGGTCAGTGATGGTCTGGGGAGGCATATACATGGAGGGACGTACAGAACTCTATAGGCTAGGCAACGGCACCCTGACTAACATTAGGGAACCCAGGACATACTGCACCAGCACGGGGTCTGACAGTGTGTCCAAGGTGCACAATAATGCCTGGAGGATGAAGGAATTGATACCATTGACTGGCCCCCACACTAGCCTGACCTAAATCCAATAGAACAACTTTGGGACACTATGTTTCAGTCCATCCGACACCCCCAGCTTACAACTCAGATGGTCCAGGAGCTAAATGATGCCGTGGTCCAGATCTGGGAGACCCCCAGCACACAACTGATTGTCTCATTAGGAGAACGCCCCGAGAGGGCATGCATACAAGTATGTTGCAAACTACTGAGTGGTTGGTATGAATGTATAAATGTATAAATTGGGGAAAGTAGCCTTTTGAATTGCTGGAAGGAAATTTCAGCAAAAGGAATGTGCTTGCCTCATCATTTTTCACTTCATGCTTTTTGGGTGTCTTTGAATTCGGTCCTCTCTACCCTGTAATTTGCATTTCTGTCAATGAATGTGGCATCCTTTGGTTCCTAACACATTACCCAGTCCATGTCAGTATTGATATCCAGCATTATTATTTTTTTCCAATTGAGATCTGATGTGTTTTCAAAGTGAAGCTTTATTTTATTTTGTTTGTGTGTGTTACCTTTGTTTTTCTGTTGTTTATATCAAATACTCTCTTACTTCAATTTAGGTTAAATTCCCTCCTAAAGTTAGTTTTACTTACTTTAAATGGTGTATTATGAAGACAAAGTATTTTATTATATTCATTAAACTGACTCTGAGTTGCTGTATGCTGCTAAAACTGGTTAAGTGGTATAATTCTGAATATTGCTACATTTCATCATAAAAATAATAATATTTTCCTTACATATAATTACATTTATTGTTATTCATGTGATGCTTTATAATTCTGTTCAGTGCCATATCCCCTACATTAGGTTAATTTCCCAAAACTCACTTCCAGCTCTGGTAGATAATGCTGGTAAACTAATTTAGTAGAAGTAGAGTGATTTCAGGTTTTATGAACGAAAAATCTTTCCACATTCCAATTTTTAGAGAGCTTCTCACATAAACATTAGCAATGATCTAGTAGGCCTATAAGCATCTTTTCTCAATTAGTACTTGTTTGTATTGTTTAGTCAAAGGATAAGTATCACTGCTCACTGACTAGTTTTAGAAGACGAGATCAATCTTTTATACCCAAGAATAAATTTGGAAATACATACCCTGACATTTTAGAGTCACAATATGATCTACAAGACAAAACAAAACAAAAAAACCCCAATATACAGAAATAAATACACAAATGAAAAGAATAACAAAACAAGGGATAAAGCTAAAGTTAAAAGCACTGCTTGGGGTAATTAAATATCAGAAATGTGTAATATGTAAAGAAAGCTATGATGCTTATTTACTAAATGAGGAGAAAAGTGCACTGGAGAAATCAATATTAAGATCATGTACAGTATAAGCTTATCTAGCTTCTCATGTGGAATTACTGATCTTAGATTACTGGTATTTCTTCCCAAAAGGTTGATTCTGTTCATTTGGACGTAGTCTCTTCAGTGGGAGAAACGGTTCATCACTCATCCAAGTGACTTCTTCAGTCTCAGCTGACTGCAGGTTTCCCCAATCTTATAAACAGTACATTTGAATAATGACTGAAGCTACCACCACTGGCGAACACTTGGCTGTGAGGTCAGTTTCTTGATCATTAATATGCAAATTCCCAATGACCACTGATCAAAGCCCATTGATCAATGAATATTGATTAATGGCCATGAGTACCATTCACAGAGAGTTAAGGAATGGCTGCAATCACAGCCTTGTAAGATGCTGAAAGATGTACTCTCTCCTCAATTCAGAGATGGTCTTTCCCTTTTCATGTAAATGGCCTTCTTGACTCCGCGCTCAAACCAGCGTTCCTCCCTGTCCAGGATGTGTACATCCTCATCATTGAAAGAGTGTCCACTGGCCTGTTGGTGTAAATAGACTGCAGAGTCCTGGGCTGATAAGTTAGCTCTTCTGTGTTGTGCTTCTGCCCAACCAGAGGTTGTTTGGTTTCCCCGCTGTCTCATCTATCCCATGTGCCTGATGTTTAAATTGTCACAATCCTCCTGGCACTTAACAGCATAAGTTATATTACTCTGTTCTCTGTACTCTGTACTCTGCTCTGTGCCAGGTGACCAGATCCTTGGGGTGGACCCGTTTTTGGTTCAGCGTGTTTTGGGATTTGAAAGCCGCAGAGACATGATGTTTACAGAAAATGCATCTCCGCTGTTCCAATTTTCCTGACACATAAGGGATCACTATGGGTTTTCACTTAGGCAGCAGTTGTCCTTCTCTCTCCTGGATCAGCTGGAGCTTTCTCTAGGTGCCTTCCCAGCTTTGACAAATGTCCAGCTGGGATAACCACATTTACTCAGGGCCTTCTTGATGTGATGTTCTTCTGCTTCCCTGGCTGCTGTGTCTGTGGGGATGGTGTTCACTTTGTGTTGTAGCGTCCTGATGACACCCATCAGGTGCTCCAGTGGATGATGAGAGTCAAACCTTAATTACTGATCCATATGCGTTAGCTTACAGTACACATCAACTTGTCCCCCATTCCTGATGGAAATCTCATGGAAATTTAGGGTTGCTGTTATGATGCTTTCAAAGGTCTATATTTTCAGATTATTTATTACATTAAACTATAAAGGGTGTTTTCACACTTTTAGTTCTTCAAAAATAAATTTTACTGCTTTCATTTATCACAAATTGTGTTTTCTTTTACCTGATTATACAGGATACTAAATCCGAGTTGTTTCTATCTCTTTCGCTTCTAACAGTTGCCTCAAGGCATATGCTTTATTTACTAAAGTAATGTCATTTTAGCTTGATTACTAAGGCAGTTAGGAGTGAAAATTGACTTCTTCTGTCACTGCTGTGTGTGGCTGAGAACCCTCAATGTCAGGCAGGGGATTGCCACAAAGTATGCTAATATTTCAGGTAATTTCACAAAAGCACACATTACACTTAGTTACACAAACCACATAAGCTTTTGTCTCACATAAGTTTTGTTTTTTTTTCAAATTCAACATATTTTATTATGTAAAATGTATTTACATAATACATTTTACATAATTATTTGATAACATCATATTTATCAAATCTACATGTTTCAGATCATCAAACACATTTTAATATTAGAAAAAGATAATCTAAGTAAATACAAAATGCATTTTTAAGTGATGATTTCATTGATTAAAGGAGAAAAGTTACCCAAACCAACCTGGTCCTGTGTGGAAAAGTAATTGCCCCTATTGTTAAATCATGATTTTACTTTGATTAGCCACATTTTTTGGAAAGATGAGTTTAGTTTCACTAAACACACTCAGGCCTGACTACTGGCAGACCTGTTGAATCAAGAAATCACTTAAATAGAACCTGTCTGACAAAGTGAAGAGGTGAGGGCCCCACTGGCTCTCTCACTGAACCACAGTGAGAGCCATTATCCACAAATGGCGAAAACATGGAACAGTGGTGAACCTTCCCAGGAGTGACCAGCCAACCAAAAATAACTCTAAGAGCACATCATTGACTCATCCAGGAGGTCACAAAAGAACCCAAGAACAACATTAAAGAACCGCAGGCTTCACATGTCTCAGTAAAGGTCAGAGTTCATGATACAACAATAAGAAAGAGACTGGGCAAAAATGGCACCTATGGAAGAGCTTAAAGAGAAAACCACTGCTGACCAAAAAGAACATAAAGGTCACATCTCACGTTTGACAGAAAACATCTAGATGATCCCCAAGACTTTTGGGAAAATATTCTATAGACTGGCAAGACAAAAGCTGAACTTTCTGGAAGGTTTGAGTCCCATTAGATCTGGGACATGCCTTCAGGATGTTTTGGTAGACAGCAGAATTCATGTTTCCATTTACCACAGCAACTCTTCCAGGTCCTGACGTGATGTTTCTTTTCTGAAATGCTGTGTTAGAGCATTTCAGAAAAGAAAGATCTGGGAGCATTTCAGAAAAGAAACATCATACAAACAGTAAAATATGGTGGTTGTAGTGTGATGGCCTGGGGCTGTTTTGCCACGTCAGGACCTGGAAGAGTTGCTGTGGTAAATGGAAACATGAATTCTGCTGTCTGAAGGAATCCTGAAGGAAAATTTCCAGCCATCTTTTCACGACCTCAAGCTGAAATGCATTTGGGTTCTGCAGCAGGACAATGATCTGAAACACACCAGCACCACCACCTCTGAATGTCTTAGTGCATGGTCAATCATCCAGGTAAGGAAATCCCAAAAAGTTGATTCTGTCCATCTCGACGTAGCGTTTTCAGTGGGAGAAACGTTTCCTCACTCATCCAAGTGACTTGGTTGGGGTTGGGGAAACCTGCAGTCAGCTGAGACTGAAGAAGTGACGAAATGTTTCTCCCACTGAAAACGCTACGTCCACATGAACAGAATCAACACTTTGGGGTCCACCACTTGGAGTAGCCTAGTCAAAGTCCTGACCTGAATCTGACTGAGATGCTGTTGGATCTTAAAAAGGCATTTCATGCTTGAAAACTCTCCAATGTGGCTGATTTACAACAATTCTGCAAAGATTCCTCCACCGTGTTGTAAAGGACTCATTGCCAGTTATTGCAAACACTTGATTGCGGCCCAACTACTTATTAGGTTTAGGGGGCAATCACTTTTTTACACAGGGCCATGTAGGTTTGGATTGTTTTCCCCTTGATCATAAACACCATTTAGAAACTGCATTTTATCTTTGCTTGTGTTATCCTTGTCTAATATTTACATTTGTTTATTGATCCGAAACATTTAGGTGTGACAAACATACAAAAAAATAGGAAACCAGGAAAGGTGCAAAAAATAAACACAGTGGTGTGAAAACACCAAACTGTATTTATTTGTTTAGTTTTTTGGGGGGTTTTAGCACGCATGCTTGTCAATATGTAACGGTACTCAGCTTTATCCAAGGAGGTAAGACATTGTGTTTTCTACAGTTTTTCTGAACATGTTGTGAATTGTAACACTGGTAACAATTTTCCCTCACTGCATAATAAGCTAATAGCCTATCAGAATAACATAGGTGTTTTCACCCTAATCCATATAACTACAAACGCATAAAGAAAAAGCTTCTTGGGACATTACTGTACAAAAGCTTTCTTTGTTAATCGCTTAAGCAGTAGACACATCAAAGCAATAAACATTCTGTACCATTAGTGAAAAAAACAAAGATTTTTCTCCAGTTTACGCACATGGTCTCTGCTTACATAGAACCTTAAGTAGGTCATAAAAGCACTTTACTTTACACAAAATGTTTGCCTGCAGTCACGAGCAACCTGGGCTTTAGTATCTTGCCCAAGGGCAACTGGCACTAGGAGATGCCAGGAAGCGAACAGCCAACCCTGCAATTAACAGATAACCTGCTTCTGTTATATGAGCCACAGCCACCCTTGTGCACGGCTACTTGTACACATACACAGACATATTGTAGTTAGTTTTATCTACATGTCACATATAATGTACATGCATACACACAGAACAAAGACTGCTTTAAAACACATTTCCCCCCCACTGTACAGTGTAAATAGGACAGATCGGGAAAGAGAAAACATATGAGAAGCAAAAAGAAGGAGAAGAGCAGATAACTTACTGACGGGGGGAAGTTGATGGGATAAATGAGAATAAATGGTGAAGAGGGGTGTTGTTACATCGACCCCCTGCTGTTCTGTACATATAATATATAGCAGCATAAGCACTCAGGAAAGAGTGCTTATGCTACATCAACGTGCCTGATAACAGCATTTCATTAAATCTAACCTCCCACCTACCCCCCAAGAATGTTCATGTGAATATTAAATCACTTACCTGCTGATCAAAGCATATTTTATTCGTTGAGTGGGCATATTACTGATAATAGAAAAATATGAAAGCGTAAATACAACTCTTATTTATTTACTGCAGTTCAGTCGCACAGTGTGTCCATCTTTAACAGTGTCTGTATGTTAATCGTGGAATATTGCAATGTTCCATTAATTATTAAAATGTTTTCATTTTTGTTCATTCATAAATACAAAACAACATACTTGTCTTTGTACGTTAATTCACTGATTTGCATTTTTGATACGTATTTTTCTTAACATTTACCAAAGGACTGTATTATTGTAGGGTCTACCTTACCATATAAAGCGCCTTGAGGCGACTGTTGTGATTTGGCGCTGTACAAATAAAATTGAGAATAATTTAACTGATCTGGCTGTTAAAAGAAGGCTACTGTCGACTTTTTCGTATCTGTATAAAATCCATTTAAATTATGCCCAAGACGTCCAAAAACTCACTTCACCCACCTTTTCAGGAAGGCATAAACCGCTGTGACAATATTTATTTACAAATCAATGGACTGCATAACTGATGACATTTATATGGAAGACCTATATAGTTTCTGTGCTGTCCGTCATTTAACATCACACGCAAGTGAACATACTCAAAGCTTATTCGCAAAGCAGAAAGATATTCCCAAAAATCACTCACCATTGATGTTCCAGAGAGGCTGAAGCCCTCCAACTCCGTTACTGTCGTTACTCATGATTCATGGCGCTGAACCGACAAGAGCCAAGACCAGACTTTTCTCTCCCTTCTTTTCGCTTTGAGCTCCCGTCCACGTTGTTTTTCTTTCTCCAAGTTTTCTACCCACTGTCACCCTTGTGTAGCCCTTCTAAAATGTTATCCTCCGCTCTGCTTTTCGGTCGAGCACACTCACAGTTCACATAATGTTCCTTCTACTTCTGTTATGCTTTCTCTTTAACCAGTTTTAATAGTGTAGTTTCCCTCCCTGGATGCTTTTCATAATAATAATAATAATAATAATAATAATAATAATAATGGCGACAGAAACAAATTAACAACTATCTTAGGCTTGACAGCTATCCGTATCCCAGGCTTCGCTCATTGATCTCCGGAAATCCAAAGCATGCCCGCTCAGCTTCAGCGACAGGGTTCTCGTTCTCGCGCGCACCACACGGAGATTCGTTCTTTCACAGCCTGTGAAGAAGGAGCGCGAGAGAGGAAGAGAGACGGGGAAAAAGACTTGTGATGTCATGTCCTTCAGCCAATCCCCGTAAATAACTTGGCATTGAACGTTGACTCACAGTGCTGTTATACCAAAATGTTAGTTTAGGGATGCCAATAATTCACTCCTGGGAATTAGCAGATTAATATTCTCTAGTCTATGTGAAATATTTTAATTTAAAAACACGAAATTCAGCTCAGTGCAATTTATTAACTAAATTAGTGGTTAATTCTGCAAAAGCTGGAGAAGGGAAAGTAGAGAAAGAAGAGCTGTGATAAGACCAGAAAGGAGTGAGGAAATGCATTTTCATGGATTTAGCTGACTAAAAATAGTTTAGAAATGAGGCTGTCTATAACCAGCAACTAAAAACCAAATGCTATGTTATCAGTTTTCTTCCACAAGGAGGGAAAATCATTTGTCAGAAATACTGCTGCAAACCATAAACTAAATAAAATATTAGACAACGAAAGAACATGTGCCCCAAAAGTGGCCTCTTTCTCTACTCCATCACCTTTAAAAGTTCGATAATAAATAATTTATAGCTATGTTATTAATTAATCTGTAAATGCTTTATAAAACATTAATAATTGTTTATTACCCATTAATTAAGGGTGAGAAAGAGAAAAACCTGACCGGTTTCTTGCCAAATAGTGAGCCAAATGTGTTCACCTATATATTTCATCTAGAGTTGTATATTAAACATTTCAGACTAAGTTACTACCTTGTAAGCACAATAAGCATTTGTAAACATTTTTTTAAGGATATAATATTGTACTTTATAAAAGCATTATAAATATCCACAACTATCAATCAGAGTTTTGTTGTAAAGTGTAAAGCATGACACCATTTATTAATGACTAATAAACATGTATAAATGCCAAAAGAGAGCCTTGTTGTAAAGTTTAAAACATGTCACCATTTATTTATGACCAACAAACATTTGTAAAAGTATTACTGGGCCTTATTATAAAAAGTATAAAGCACCAACAGTTATTTAGCATTGCTATACTCATATACAAGCCTTTTAAAGATAGCTAAAACTATATTAAGGAAACAAATCCTATCGCTAAATTCACCACTGGCATAAAACAAAGGAAAATTATAACAAATGAAAAAAATGCCTTAACTGAAATGCGCAGCTGTATTATTAACTCTACACACATTTATACAAATCAAAACATTAAAAAAAGTAACAATAAAATAAACTAACAGGTAAATCTCTTAGTTGTGTGGAAACCCAACACATAAGTGAACAGATCTTTGAAATATGGTTGGTTTGCACATCTTTTCTTCAGTTAAATATGTTCAAAACAAACAAAACCACTTAGAAAACATTAGGGTTTCAGACAGATTTCCCTCTTCAAATCGAAAGCAAAGTACCAGCGGCCTTTATACTTTCTATTTTGTTTTTCACTTCATCACTGCCTTGAATTGCAGCCTCACATTGGTTAGCAAAAGCTAGTACTGTCTCTCCACTTGGCCTGTTGGACAGTAGCTCTTGGTAAACATTGGGGACCGCAATAGCAAGCTCCCCAACTGATGAAGTGGACACAACAGTGTTCCTGTCGAGCCCATTCTTCTGAAAAGTTTTCGTCATGGTCTTCATCTTTGGAAATGTCTTGAAGAGGGATTTGTATCGCTCCACAATGTCATTTGGCGTTTGAACTAAAAATGAAAATAAAGCAAATAGATAGAAAAGCAAATGCTCAAAGCATACTAATATATATATGATGTTTTGAATGCTTTTTCTTGTATTTGTGCTTTCGCTTCTTTTGGGATGAAGATGAAAATGGATCATTGAATGGTCCGTCTTTAGGTTGCTCTGCAGGATACAAACAAGAAAATGGCTGGTTTTAGAAACAAGATATTTTACAACACTCAGGTTACATTGAGTGACAAAGATGTGCAGAGTAGCTGCTACTTCAAAAGTCCCCCTGTTTTTAAATTACAAAATTGATGATTTAGTCAGCTTATGTGCTTAAACAAAATGAGGATTTTGTTAAAGAAAAGCATCATGTGCCCTTATGAATAAAGTTATATACCGCATTTTTTGGGCTATAAGGCGCACTTAAAATCCTTTAATTCTCTCAAAAATTGACAGTGCACCTTATAATCCGGTGCACCTTATATATGAATTCTGGTTGTGCTTACTGACCTCGAACTGATTTTATGTGGTACACGGAGCTCAAAAATCTGTCAAAAAAGTTTTAGTACGACTTTGGTAAGCTACGAAGCCGCACCGCTTGATGGATTGTCGGAGCATTACGGCTACCGTAGTCAGGAGCCTCGCGGAGTAATCTGGGTCCTAAACTCCGTCCGCTTCAGGTCCCAAAGTCAAACGAACACTGCGGCATCACTGAGAGTTAAAAACT
>VUQG01042934.1:0-30739 GCA_015106755.1 Etia nguti
ACTGAAACCAGCCCACTGTCACAGGTTATTAGGCAGAGGACTCACTCGCAGGACTCTGAAGTTTTTAGAGAGAAGGTGAGGGTTTATTTACAATGTGGCACCAAGTGAGAATATATACAGTGAGACAGATAACACGGGGCTCCAGGGAGTGGAGGGGGGGGTCTGAAGGGAAGGTCCAAGGCAGGGGTACACACGCTCCTCTTCAACTTAATCCACAACTCACTTAGAATGTCCACTCCAAAATGCTCACGCTCATTCACACACATCCACAGAAATCCAGACGGCAGGGAAGACGGGCAGGGAATCTAGAAGGCCTGTACACAGAGAAAAACAATGTTAGGAGGAAACTCTAGGGGATCACAAGGAATACTTCCAAAGGCTAGGCTAGGCTACACTGACGCTAGGTAGTGCGACGATCCAGCGAGGAAGCAGCCTCTCTTGCCATCTTAAGTAGTCTGCCAGGATCAGTGTGAATGAGCCACAGGTGTGTGTTCAGGGCGGGTTCAGAGGCGGGGAATCAAGGTCCAGTTCCGCCCTGGTGGGAGAGGCGAAGACAAAAAACACACACCACGACCTCTCCAGATCTTGAGAACCATGACAGTACTGTCCAGAAGTGTTAGCACTTCAGGTGTTTGTATCACATAATACCATACAGAATACATCTGATCAGTCTCAGATTTATTCAACAGAAGCACAACAGAGTGATAGAAAACTAGCTTCAGCGATTAAACAAAGAGGCATTCTTTAACAGATGGCATGGCTCCATCAGAGTCCTGATTGCAACATCAATGATTCAGTTTGTATTAGGGCTATAGAGAATTCAGGCCAGTAATTTGCTTGAATATACTGAGCCACATTTAAAAGTTTCCTTATGATCTTTAACTTGTAGCTCCTAGTATGTTTTATCTTGATTGCTTAACTTTGTAATTTAACATGTTGCACTCTATTAATTCATCCTGCTATTGTTAATCTACTCTGTGGTTGTCGCTGGGCTCCAGCAGTCGCACCTGTTGCCATTAATCAACCACAATAATATAAGGACCTTTTTGAACATCTCCTGTGTGCCAGACTGTTGCCCTCGTGGAGGTAATCAGGCTATTTGATACTGGTGTAGGTAGTTGTTGTAAACTGGTGTACGTACTTGGGTCAGCATGCGAAGAGTAGCAGTGACTGTCGCAGCTTATAGTTGTTTTACATATAATAGTAACAGAAATGAGAAATAGATAAGCAGGACTGGAGGCATTTTGTATTGTAGTTGTCTGTTGTACATGGAATGAATAACATCCGTCTTGTTTTTTTTAAACTGAATGGCATGCAAACTGCTTCCTGGAAGCACGAGTCAGAAAGTTAACGTCTTGCAGAAGGTGCTAAAGTTTGGGATTGCATAAAGAGAAAGAATCACTGAAATAGTCTTCACAGAAGAACTATAGCATTTTTTCCATGATGCGGCACTTCAAAGTACCTTAACATTTTCAATGCAGTTATTTCTAGGCAAATTTGTGTTGTTTTTGTATGAAGGTGAATGATAAATAAAACTCATGATGGCATTAGTTTTGCAAGCATCAGGGTTTTTTTTGTTAGCACCTTAAACTCTGGCGCAGCATTTACACATTTGCTTCAAATATGTGATAAATCCTAAAAACTATGAAATTTGCAGTTGCTATTATAACATGTCATGTTCCAACAGCAGCTGTTAGTGTGGGCGGTGCTTCCTTATAGAGCTGGAAAGGCTTTTCAGTGGGAAGTTGGAGAAACATGAATTCCACAGTGATGATTACATCATGAGCAGAGATGGGCAGTAACGCATTACAAGTAATCTGATTACTTTTTTTCAAGTAATGAGTAAAGTAAGGGATTACTATTGAAAAAAAGTAATTAGATTACTGTTATTTTCCCATAAGCATGCTGCATTACTGCGGTGCGACGTCCGTGGCAGCAACAGACGTGTGTGGATCAAAAATGGATAATATGGAGTGTGGGAGAGAGTACGACCGTGCAGCGTTTAAAGCTTGGAAGTACTGACCTTACTTTGAGTTTGATTCCGTAAAAAGAGACAAAAACATTAGCGTCCGCTGTACACTCTGCGTGGGAAGAAAACTTCTTTATTTATTTATTGCTGTGTTTTACTTGCATCTATCTGAAAGAGTGAGTGTAAACACAAAAAAATCTTTTTATTTTATATGCTGGAATATGCAGAAAATAGGTTTAAATGTTAAACAAATATCTTCCAGTCAAAGAATCTTGCATATTATTTAATTTTTGCTTGATGCAATGTGCATAAAGTTAAAAGATTAAAACTAATAAAAGAAGTTTTAAAAATAGACTTTTTCATTGGATTTAATTTTATATGATGGATTATGCATAAAAAATAGAATTGGGCTGAAAGGTCTATTGCTTTATAACGTATTCAGGTTGTGTATCATGTTTTTAAAAAGTAACTAAGTAATAAAGTAACTAATTACTTTTGAAATTAAGTAATCAGTAAAGTAATGGGATTACTTTCTTGGAGAAGTAATCAGTAATTAGTATCTAATTACTATTTTCAAGTAACTTGACCAACACTGATCATGACCAATAAAACAGAACAAAAATTCACATTTAACATTTGGCCCAGTAGATGCTTATTCTGAACCACATGGAATATTCCATAATTGAGAAGTACATGAAGAATGAAAAGGTTTAGCTCGAGCTGTTCAGAGACATCTCAAATATCCCAGGGTGCCTTTATCTAGAATAATTCTATTGTAGGGAACGGATTAATGTTTATAGAAGGCATTTTGCAATTTTGCAGACATTCTGAATAACTCTCAGCAGATTAAGAATTTTTTTTACATTTTCACTTTAAAAAAACATATCAGAAATTTCTCATTAACACCTCACACAGATGCCAGAATAACATTTCAAATTAATGGAAAAAACCAACATGAAGTGTGTTGGAACAGCACATGCCAATAGGAGGACTTCCGCTTACTATGCATTGATCCTCCAACTTTACAGAGCTCTGCTGGATGTGTTGAACAAAGTAGTTGCAAAATGCACCTGAGAGGTAATGTTTCCCCCCTGTCCTCTCAGGTGCTGACCTGCCTTCCTTGTCTGCTCTACCTCTATCCTTTTCTCATGTGTGTCTGGGTGTGAGTGAATTAACTCTGCCTACCTCCTTCCAGAAGTGAATGTGTCCACCCCAGATACCACTGGCACTTGTTTCCCATCTACACCACAGTCCTCCTCTCACCTCCTCACTGGATCGTTAAGCCACGTAGCGTGGTAGTATTACTTGAGCCTCTTAGTCATCTGATGTCACTTGCCTGCTAACCTTTGCTATATGCTTACCTTACTTGTCCTCCTTCATCGCAGAGTCTGCCCTGATGTACCCTCCTGCCTAGTTTCTAGAAAAACCCGCCAGTCCCACTCTAGCGCCACAGGAGAATTCTTACCCAAGTTCAAACCTGAGGAAATTAGAGAGCACTTACTTGAACTCAAGCATGTGGAGAAACAGAGAAATCTTACCTGCATCCTTACCTGGAAAAGGGAACAAAGTCTTACCTCTGACATTTGAAAGCAATGTTCACTTACTTGAGCCGGCAAAAACAGAAAACACTCAGCTGCCCAAGGCTTGGTCCTGTGGAGAATTGAAATCCTTCGCTTGAATAATAATGCCAGTATTTTCCTGAACAGCTGCAGATGCTTACTTGTTGTTAACCTGAAGGAGCTCATTAAAAATCACTGGACTTTTTTCCAGGGCGTCCTGCAACATAAGCATTTTGCACAATTTGTGATACGTTCCCCCACTTGGTGTCTTGACGTTGGCGGGGACGAGAGAGCTCTGTGTAACGTGCCAGTCGGAAATCTACCACAGGTGGGTTGAGGTCATGTGACTGTGGAGGTTTTACAATATGATTCATTCACCAACCACTCGTGCCCTTTGGATGGAGGCATAGTCTGATATGATAAAGGAGGTCACCCTGAAAAACTTTGCAGTGACCCTTCCCCTTAAGAAAGCAAGTGGACCGAAACCACTTAAATGTCCCCCAAAGGAAACCTCGCTGTGGAGTTCAAAGGCTTTTTATTCAGCCTCATAATCCAAAAACAAACAAAAAAACAAATGATTAAACAACAAAAACAGAAAAAGTCTTCAGTACTAAGTTTAATCTGGAGAGTTTAATCTCGACAGAATAATTTGCATCAAGTTATTTCATGAGCCTTGTGCCAACATAATAAAATGTAATGTAATAAGAGAACATGTCACTCTAATGACATGATCAGCGCTTACTCAGTGAGTGTGCATACTGCAAATTAAATCTAAGGTGAATGTTATTTGAGTGAAGACAAAAAAAGGTGCAAGACCAACAATTATCAGACACTTTTAGTAAGAAACAAAAAAGAAATGGTAACTATAAACTGCACTGTAATAGTGACTCCTAGGTTAACTCTCTTTGCACATACCTCACAATAATTTTGCATTTACAGTTCTTTCCTTTGATTTTTAAGAAAAATTAAATGAAGGGTTGAATGCTGAGTGGCAGAGGTGGAGACATTTAATAGCCTACTACCTGGATGAAAATCGCATTTAATTATCCTCTGCCATTGTCAAAGTGAAAGGAATATTGGATGGTGTAATTGGTTTTCAACAGCTACCTGAAAGGGCCAACAACCTGCACTGTGTTCTGAAAGGGTTGAAAAAATGTTACCTCATCCCCTGACAGGCCGTACCTTAACTGTTAATAACCTCTTTGTGTTGTACTAATCCTTCACTTTGGAGTGCAGGACTATGCCTGCATATACTTTAACTTCAAGGTGGTCACAGGCCATCAAGAAGTAGTCACAGCCTGCCGTGTGTTACATCGACAATAAATCCAACCCTGTCCGCTGACTAAACAATAAAAAGGCCCTTGGCCAGATCTCTAAAACTGGCCTCTGTATGCGGTTGTACACTTCCTCCTTGAAGCAGCACATATGTTCCCCGGGGCAGGACGAACGGCTCCGCATGGGAGAATAGAGAGGAGGGGGAGGAGAAAAGATGAGTGTCTCCATCTGTCTGTGGATCTAGGGGGCTCACATACTGTTACATCTCCCCCTGGAAGAGTGGGGAGTCTTGGGCAGATATCATCAAACACAGGCTCGCTTTGAGCTCCACGGCAGCCATGTCACAGCCATTGCTTGCCAACGACGGGATGGACAACAAAACCGCATATGGCTGCCGAAAACACATATGGCTTAAACGTCATGATGCCTTTTACTTGTGTAGGGCTTTCATTACCTTTGACTTCAATTTTGGCTCAGCTGATATGGCAGCTCCAATTAGCAGTTAAAAAAAATCTGCATACCACTTTATATTTATTATTGTGTACCTCTTGGAATAATACACTTGTAAAGTCAATTTACAGTAGCATATTTTGTTTTTTTAATATGTGTTCATGTGTGTGTGAATTTGCACGTGTGAACCTGGGGGACTGGCCATCTCCCTGGCAGACAGTGGCCATCTGGCCGAGGGGTTTGGAGACAGACACTGTCTGTTAAGCACTATAACCCTTATCTTCGTGCCATGTCTCAGATGCCCCTGCCACTCTCTCCCGGGCCCCCCTTCACACCGGAAAAGGCACTCTGAGATGGATGAGAGGCGACAGACGGGATGTCTGGCATGTATGGGACTGAAGAGTGGGTGCTAGAGAGAGGAATTAAAAAAAAAAATCACTGCTGTCAGTTGGCTTAACAAAGCAGACACATCATCATCCTCCTGGGCAGGGGTCCAAATCAATATCTTGCTATTGACAAAGCTAGCAGGTTTGATGTATGTTGTTGCTCCTCAGGTTGATCACACATCACCAGTCATTATGTGTGCATGTCACCTTGGTTGTGAAGGTGTGAAGCATTAGTTTATGGGTGTGAATGTTGGTTGGTTCATTGGGACTGGGACATCACAGACTTTCATCATTGACTTTCTACGACTCATGCTTGGTTTTGTCCCTCATGGACAAAGTACCTTTCAACTATGAATGAAGGCAAGCATCGATTTCTTAGAGGAGAATAACTTGTGTTGAAGATATTGAAGATACTCACATTCAGTACACATACTGTACACGTGTGGAAAGACAGTTAAACGGCAGACGAGGGCTGCATAAGAATAATACAATGTAAATCTAATTTGATGAGTAAAATTATCATGGGCCTGGGAATAACTTGGCTTTGTTTTCCTTTTTCTCTGTTTCTCTCCCCTCTCCTGCTCTTCCTCTCTTGCTTTCTCAAACTTAATTTATGGTCCTGCAAACGCGCGTTATGTTCAGAAAGCAAACAGAGAGGGTTTCTTTCAGAATCGTAACGGCCTGTCACTAGATGCGAATGACCTGTGCATCTGCTGAATGGTGATTGGTTGACAAGTGGACTGGAATAAGCAAGGAAGCAACAGCAGGAAATTTAAGAAAAATCCTCCAAAGATAAAAAAAAAAAAATACAGCATGAAAAACACAGACACTGGTTCCAGTGGACACTTTTCGTTATTTTTAACATTCTCTCTCATTTTAGCTCTTTGTGCTAATGGACCAACAACAGCACAAGCAAGTGTGGATTGAAGACCGGTTGTATTACATACTTTGTACACTGCCTCCATCTGACAGCAGAGCTCTCTGTGTGCTCCCTGCTGAACCTTAAATCCTGCTTTAGGTGGATAGTTGAACTGGCTCGGTATTTGCTCCACCAGTGGGTTGTCATTCATCAACCACAGTATTTAAAGACCTTCTTGAACATCTCCTTTGTGCCACACTGTTGTTGCCCTTGCAGTGGTAATCAGGTCTGTTTGATACTAAGGTTCTTCAGTCAGTGAAACTTGTCCCGATGACTGGATACTTCTGGAAACCTGAAAGTCATTTGATTTGCAGGAAAGCCTTCCTATGCCCACAGCTGCGTACTTATCAAGCCATTCATCACCTGCAAAGGGAAGGAATGCATACTCTTTAAATGCAAAAATTCACCTGAGTTCACATCTGTGAAAGAAAGGAGATACACTTACACTTACCTGCTCTCTTTCTCTGCCTGCTCGGTCCCTCCTTGTCACGGACTAAGAATCCAAGTAAGAACTCTAATCCATCACTGGACACAAGAAAGAAATTTATTGTTTAATTTCCATAGAACACTAACTTGTGTTTCCTCTTCAACAGAATTCACACTCCCTTCCATTCTCTAACTTATCTGTTGCATTTACTTGCCTTTCAAGCTTCCGCTTTGAGAGAATACTTGGCTTTAATAAACCTTCAGTAAAACTTGCAATCTGTATCCCCGTCTGTTTCTGTGTCCTCCTTTGTTTTTGGTATTATGATAATAATCACACAACGAAAGATTGACTACAGATAAAATTACGCTGCCAACATGGTAATAGTTGAAGTTTCAAATAAAATGAAAATGAATATGAAACAGCATGTGTACAGATGAGAGACTTTGGGCACATTAGATAGCAGATTGTGCTCTATTGCCAAAAAAATCTCAAACTGAGCACCAGTAAGTTATTTTCCAAACTGTTCTGCCTTCTTAAAAGATCCATTATCACCCTCACCTACTTTAGCTAATATTGCTTCACACTCTTAACCTACAAAAAGACCTACAAACTCAGATAATGAGAGACAATCTGTTAGACAGATGACTAATAGTGGCCTGAATGAGGACAGAACTGGGGCTTTCTGATTTCTCTTTAAGGAATGACAAGATTTTCCTCAGGATTTTACCCTGAAAATGTCAAATAGATTTAATTATCTTCTTTATAATAACCTGCAATAATTTCATTCAGTTTCATTTTACTTATGCAGCACCTTATCACAGCACAAGTCAACTCATCGCACTTTATATTAAACAAGTTGAGATTACACCACTATTCCTTGGCTCACAAAAATACAAACACATACCTGATTTTGATTTGGCCGGTCTTTCCTTCAAGGCTTTTCCCTTGTGCACCACTGTACCACTTTCAACATGGCTGCCACTCCCAAGAAGTCCTCTGTGACCACTTTAACTGCATCTGTTTTTCTAAACGCTTGCATTTGTGAATAATAAAAAGGATGCACAACTTGCATTTCACAATTGATGAGCAACTAGAAGGCTAAACATAATAGCGGCTTAACTTTCAGAGTGCAATAAAAAAAAAAAAAGGTCATAACTGATTAGTAATTGTTTACATTTTTCCAGTGACTTAGCCAACCCTTTTATATATCGACAAATTATCATAAAGTGCTAATTTTGTAGGCTTACAGTATGTGTTTATCTACGTACAAGGCCAGACATATGAAGCAATTTTTGATTTTTAAACAGAGAATTAAAGAAAAGGGAAGCATTGAATCGACATTCCAAATTGCTATACATATGTTCAAGCATAAAAAATATTTAAAAACATTTATGTACATATAGAACAAAACAAACAGGCTAAGTGAATGACACACTGAGAAAGATATTACGAGATGGAAAGAGGGGAGAAGCTATATGTGTGCACAGGATTCGGCTGCATCTTTAGGCAACTGTGGGCACTCTAGCAAGAGCATGCAGCTTAAAGACTGGAGATCTGTTAACTCCCCTTTGCTATAACAATTCCTGTTTGTTCAAAGTAAAAAGGCTAAAGCAACCTTCAGGCCACCAGGAGATTCTCTGTGTTCCCAGTAGGTGGTCCTACCGCCGGCCATATCTATCATTTGTTACTGCTATTGAAATGTGATACAGGAGCACTTCACTTAAAACGGCCAATTAAGGAGATACGACAAACCCACCTGACCTTCTGCCATAAGCATGGAGCTTCTTCTGTGGGACCACATTTGGTTCACATCAGCGTTAACGTAGCACTTTGGTTAAGTTAAGACACCGAGCTACATGTCAGGTTTAGGAAAGATAATAGCTTGTGCTAACCCCCCCCCCCATTTTTACAATGTTCAACAAAACATGTCTTCCATATCCTCCAGTGTTGTCACAATGTTTTTATTTAATTTTCTTAAATTGTCCTGTAATGTCTCATTTTTGTATCACTTGTTGTTCGTAGCTATTTTTAAAAACATGTCAACTATCACTTTAATTCAGTTTTATTTATATAGTGCCAAATCACAACAACAGTTTGCTCAAGGTGCTTTACATTGTAAGTTAAAGACTCGACAATAATAGAGAGAAACCCCAACAATCTGACGACTTCCTGTGAGCAAGCACTTGGTGACAGCAGGAAGGAAAAACTTCCTTTTAACAGGAAGAGACCTCCAGCAGCCATCTGCTGCGACCGATTAAAGTTGAGGGGTGAAGATACGACAAAAGACACATTGGGGAAGGGAGCCAGAGATTAATAATACCTATTGATTAAATTCAAAGTGGCGCATAAACACATAGCAAGTGAAAGAAGGTGAATGAAGAAGGAACGTTCAGTGCAACAGACAGCATATTCCCAGCAATGTTTGCTGTCTTGTTAAGAACAGTTTATTTTATGCATCAAATAAAAAAGTGTCTGTGATTGAGGGATCCTTACTATGAGATTAAAATTTGAACCCAAATAACAAATACAAATGCAAAAACATTCTTTTATCCTGCTAGTTAATTTTAATGAGCTTAAAAAGATTTTACTAATAAGTTTAATCATTATTTTTTTTTAAAGGCAGTGAGTCTACTCAACAAGAGAGCTGTATTTCCAAAGGTCATGCAAGATGTCAGTGTCTGACATTTTTATGACATTCCTTACAAAGCTTTCTTTTCTCTTTTGCTCCCCCCACCTCCTTTTTCTGTTTCAGTTTTTGCAAAGGATCAGAAAGTGCCTAGAGGGCACACCTACACATTATTCCTCTGCATGAGGTAGCAGGAGAAATCTTGCTGTTTGTGCATAAATGCGAATGCGCTTAAGCATAAGCCCACCTATATGAACCTTTGGCTGGGACAGGATGAAAATACGGCGCAGATACTGTACTGCATACCGTACTCAATTCCCAACAGATAAGCCTTCCCCTATTTTTCCAACTTATTTTATACTGAAAAGTTAATAAAGTTGCAGCCGACTTAGGCTTGCATTTTTTTTTAACACATAGCGTGAAGTGAAAGGAGAGACGAAATGAAAGACAGATAGAAGGCATTAGGGTGGATACTTGATGACTCAGGAAATAGGGATGTCATCTCTCTCTCCGTTTGAATCACACATTTCATTTGAGCTGCATGTTGCACGTGATCCCGCAGCCCTGACTGCGACAGAACTCATAAACCTCAGGCATCTCCGTACTTTCAATTTAGACAACGGTGCTTGGAATAAGACGTCGGGTAGCTGCAGTGTCAGCCGATGAGAGCTGAGAGCGTGAGCACGCAGTTATTAATAACTCACATGCAAAAGCACTGTGTTATTGAGCCGTGGAGCTAACAAACACTTGCTTTAAAGTTGCTATACTACTTCCTGCTCCGCTAGAGCACCAGCATCTCAGACCAGAGGAGACTAGCATGTCAGTCACAAAGAAAAAAAAAAATTCAAGCACAACCATTATCCCACAGCAACATTGTAAAATACACTGAATGGCCATTAAATGTTACAGTAAGCCGACCAGCTTTCAGTGGCACTTCCTTTGTTGGCTTTTCTTTTTTTGGTCACCAGATTCATGTCGAATGTCTTAAAGCAAAGTAGACACTGTAGCCTTGGTTTTTTATACATTGATGTCTGGACTTATTACACTTTTAACACAGCAATGCAAAAAGTTCTGACATATGTGTGTCTTTTTCACCACAAAAACTCACAAACTGGACACACATAGTGAAACAGAGAGCAGAGGAGACTCACACTGAGCTGGAATAAAAGAAGTCCACATGAAATTACACACATAAGATAAATTGGGTACATGAATACATTTATTTTCCAAATTTTCCTGTTTCATGGGGGTACTGTTGGGTGCATGGTGATGCAGAACAATGTTGCTCTCATATAATCTAAGTATAAAGGGAGCGTCTCACATGCATTAAGAAGTCACCGGACTGGCCACTAAAATGCAGAATGGAGAAGCTTAATTTAGCATGTGAAGAAAGTGACTTGAATTTCTCCTGAGGACTCTATTCTCTTGTCTTTACAGACAGCTGCTATATTGATGTTCAAGATCTCTATAACTTTTAAACAGATAAGGATATGGGAGACAATGACTCGAGCCCATTATACAGACCTTTATTTCCGTGAATCATCCTGGTTGGGTCTCAGGTTAGTCCTCTCAGTGTGGCATTACTTCATGTAAGGAGGGTTTTGTACCCGTAAACTGACGGGGCGTTACATGTAATGGATAGCTGTCAGTGTCAATACAAAGTGAAAATGGTTGCTAGAAGCACTGACCTTATTATTATTATTACATTAGTATTGTTTTTTTTTAATTTCAAGTTTGTAAATATAATTGTAATGCTGGAGTGATTACGTGCTCTCTGTCTCTTGTATAGATAGCATATCACTCTGTGTGGGTAGTACATTGGCAGCCTGAGTCAATCAAAACTGGATCCTTTTTTTTGTAAACATAAAAATATAACTTAACATAGGTCAACGAAGTTGCTGGTGTACTGATTTTCTACAGCTGAATCAATAACCGTAAAAAATGGTTTATACAGTCACTGCACTGAATGTTACTGCAGCCATTAAAATTTGCATTTGTAGAACTGAAGCATGTGATGAGAACAAATTTGAAATGGCAAAATATAAAGAACAAAAATCACTTTTTAGCATGATGAAGAATAAAGGTTAACACTACATGGCTTCAACAATCAGCCTCATCGACAGAGTGCATATTAAAGCCTGTATACTCTATGTTCCCATAATATTAGCATGATTAAGACAACATCCAGGTTATTTAATTAATTAAATCATATTGGTAATGTTTTTTAACATGACACTACAATGTGCTGTAATGACAAGGTGCAATGCAGGGCTGGTTAACCTCATTCAACCTTTATTTACACACTAAAGACCAAAGTATGTCATATGAAGCAATAACTATTCACCCCCCTTTCACTCTTTTTAATGACAGACTTTGTAAATTAGGGTCTAGTCAACATCTTTGCTTAGATTTCCCAGTTGTGTACTGTATGTGTAATAGTTACAGTATGTTATATGTTTTCATTTTCATTAAAACGTCCAGTTGTTCCCTACTGTCTTGTTTTCTTTCACTGCGCCAGCAGGGACTGACAACTACTACACAAATATATAAATAGTGGTCTTTAATGTGTTAATGCTAAAAATGATTAAACTGTGAAGATGGCTTCAAGATATGCATAATAAACTACTGCTACTGGCTTTGCATCTCCTTAGATTTGCAGAATGCACGCACACTGACATAATTAACACAATATAAGCAATTCAGATATAAGTCACTAAGTTTGCATTAACCTAATTCAACCTAAAATATGTAAAGAAAGCTGATGGCATTGGCGAAATACGCTAGTGTGTGTGATAGACCCACTTAGTCAAAAATGTATATTACTCAACCAGTTGGCAAGAGAGTGCTGCATTAACAACCTTTTGATTACTTTGGTCACAAGCAGATTGCTGCGGTTGCCTGTAGTTTGCATGGAAGGCAACAACTTGTCTGCAAACAGTGGAAACTGAAAAAAATGTGATGCAAACCAGAAACAGAGACAGTTAGCCTTTAAAGTAAAAGTTGTGCCTTTTTAAATGTGTTGGTTACAGCAATAAGGCACAACTTTCACTTTGGAGGTGAATGGCTTGGTGGAAGGTTTCCATTCATCCATTTTGCACACTTTCACGGTTTCTGCTTGTAGAATAATTTGCAGGTGTGTGCAGACAAGAGATGAGCAACTGCAGCAACGTCAGGGTTACTGAATGTTCTCTAGGCCAGTGTAACTGAGGCCTAAACAAACCATTTTTGTGACATACTTAGCTCAAACCAACTTTGATGCAGTGAAGCACACTGAGCTATTAACAGTATGCAATTTTTTTTAAGAGAGGTGTGACAGCCTGAAGCATTTTGCTAGATTTATCTCACATGCAAAGCTGCTCAGTTTATGAACATCTGGAAAAAAAATCAATCCATTAATCTCTCAAACCATCAGCTAGTTACAAACTTACAATGCTGGCACTGTGAACGTTTGTTGATACTTCCATCAGTATACTGTGTACTGTACAGTGCACTATGCACTGGCTTGGGCCCTTAAAAGACATAATGCATTTTTTTGCAGATTTTTCCAACTTGTCAAAGCTCTGACTTCAAGCATAACACTTTTTTCTACAGTGAAGGATGGTGCATCGCGTCATTAGACTTCAACTTACTGCTATTGCAAATAAAACAACTGTTGTTTACTTTCCCGTCAAATGACTTCATGTTGGAAGGTTGGAAAAAAATTCTCAGGCTCTGTTTTTAGTTGCTGGATACTTATTTTTCAAAGAATGAAGTTCTGAAACAGCCGAAACATAACTTAAAGGGGCCAGGGTGGAAATGTAAATGTAAGGTATGAGTTCATTCAGAGTGTAATTAGTTTAAAAATACAAATAAAATTCACTTTAAACAGTGGTCTTGGTTAAAAGTCCGCAATCCAACTTATCCTGTCGTCTGCTCCAAGTCACTTTGTATTCTCTGAATTTCAAACAAACAGTGCATTTATTCTGCCTTTATATAAATGCACTGCCTAAATATAATAATAAAAAAAATATTTTATTCTTCAGATGCAACAGAAAATATTGCAGAAAAACAAAGGAGATGGCCACTAAAACATTTTTTCCTATTATTAGTATAAATACATAAATAAATCAGCAGCACTTTTCCTTCAAAAAGTAACTGCTGTGCAAATTAGTAAGGAGACAGGGTTGAACGTAGACTGTTACACACTGGATCTCCAGTGTACTGTGTAGAACTGCAATGCAGTATAGATGCTCTCCCTCCTCATTCTATTGGAATTAATTATTAGTGGATCTGGGACCTTTGGGTGAACAACACTCAATACCGCATCTACTCGCTACGATCAATGAACAAGTTATTTAGGGAATTGCCCCGCCTCCCCCCAGTGCACTAACTCTATCCTTCTCACACACTTTTATGCAAAGTTGTTCTTAATAACAGTCTCCTCAGATAGTGCTTAAAAACACATCCACTGCCCATTCCCTTTTCACTCTTCATGGCTCGTGGTCTCACTAGTGTATACAGATGCCCCCCTCCTTGTCTCCATTGCAATGAGCAGTCCATTAGCAAATGCCAATAAGCCCTCTGTAGCGTGACAGCATGTTCTCAAACAAATTAGAGCCCTAAAGACAACGGGAATATTATTATTTTCAATCCTCCATCATGTGTTCATTAATCTTCATTTGGACTTGATGAGTGTGGCAATCAAATGAAATTATATCCCTGTTTTAGCCTCTTGTGGGCAACCCCCTCACACACACTCCTATCTAATGCATTCCCGCAAGCTATTGCAATGCAACAAAATTTCCAAATTACTTTAGATTAATTTTGTCTGATTAGCAGCTAAATATATCACCAAGCTCCTTCAAAGTCATTAACAGCGACAACAGCGGCAGCAGAAACAAACACATCACGGCGCAAGTGCTCTATCGAGCACCAGCAGAATCAAGACCTTTAAATATTGAAAGATAAACATCATACAGCAGCCTTTGTTTGATTATGCAAACATGCCAAATCTGTCGTGCTCACTGCGAGATTTCGCCTGGTAATTAGAAGGTGTGCGTTCGGGGCCCGGCTCCATTGCTTTAAATCACTGTAATTGCCCCAGATCTCCTCTTAAAACATCACTATTCATTCCCCCGTAATTACCGGAACATCTGTGGGAGCACACGTGCCTCCGTCCTCTCTGACATCACCGTGCAGTCTTCCTGGCCCCGAGTGCTGCTTTCTGTCAGTGGCCTAATGAAAGCGAGGAAAGAACAGCATTATATGTGTAAATTTCCTTTACTTAAAGTCTCAAATTTCATTCCTTCCTAGCCACTCCATTACTGATCCGCAGTGGTATTACCTTTCCAAAAAAAGCCAACTAGACATCCTGCTGTGTTGTGTCTGCTGGCAAATTTCAAAGCACTATTCTAATATATGAATTTGACAAAACCCCAGAGAGGGTAATGGCTGCACATCTGCGTTTTTGCATTGTCTTTGATGAGACTCTGCAATAGCTTTTTTTTTTTTTTTTATGTTTTGGAGTATTTTCTGGCGACTTTGAAAAAGGAAACTGTCAGTGAGAAAGGCAGCTATATAGCCTCATATTTGCAGCTCTAGGCAACAAAGTGTACAACCACACCCCTTAGTCTTCATTTTGTAGGTTAACAAAGGTTCAGTAGTAAAAACAGAAAATATTTTTTTCTTCCAGCTCCATATTTGTCTTATTTGCCTAATACCTTTCCAAAATTCCTGTTTTGTTTCCCCCCCCTTTTGCAACATCCCATCGGTTTTATGTACTGTTTTAAAGAAACACAGTTTTCAGTCTTGAAAGAGCCTGTGCTGGATAAACGCAGTGAATACAGAGTTTGTATTCAAAGATCTGCAGTATTATTGGATCATTATAGTCTCTCTGATCGGATAAACAAAACACTGCAAAGATAAATTCAGATAAAGCTTTTCATCACTTGCATCATCACTGACAACTTTATCCCTGATATCCTAAACAGAGCATAATGCAATCACCGAGGATGTCTGTAATGGCATTACACTCTGCTTACTTTCAGTCAGTCATCGTCTTGGAATAAAACCCCATGAAAACAGCTTAGAAATCGTGCTATCACATCATGTTCTTGTTTAATGTCTGAGACATTTTTCAGTTTGGTTTACACTATGTTTGTGTTTTAGAAAAGAGTCTTAACAGTGAATTTATATAATCTATAGTCACAGAAAAAAAAAACCCTCCACTGACAAGTCAGTTTTGTCTTCATTGGGGAGCTTTCGAACCAGCATCTGATGCCTCTGCAGTGGTCACAGATATATGTCTCCTCCAGCTTTGATCAACTGTGATGGATACATAACACAATGGTTGATTTGCAGCAGCGAGCACAGCCACGATATAGCATGCCTTAACCAACTGGTGCGCCAACACAGATAAAAGAGACTCCCTGGGTCAATTTTACCAGTCTGCACAGCCAGCAGCCGTCCTGCTGTTTAAGGATTGCCCCTGCTGTTGATGTCCAGCCAAAAATAATGACATGTGAGACATGCAGGAAAAAAGTCAAGCTCTTTTTCAGTCTAAAAGCTGTATACAACACATACAAGTCTACAAAAGTCTACGATTCAACTAGATTATCTACTGAAAATAATGTGAAAATCAGTTTCATATAGTAGTGTGTTGTGTGCCTGTTGAATGAGGAATAGGCGTGTATGCTAAGAGACTAGGTGTCATCCATATGGAAAGGAAAAAAAGAGAGAAACTGACCAGGTCTGATCTTTGTACGTTAAGCCAATCAGCCCCAGATGACACAGCCTTCCCCAGTTCCACCTACAGGTGACCTACAAAGGCAAACTGTGTTATAGTGGTGCTTTGATCTGAAAGCTAAAGTCAGTCTGCTAACGTGGTCACAATATCAGTGCAAACATGCGGGTGCTGAGGAAGTATAATGTTTAATGCTGAAGCATTTAGTTTAGCAGGCCAGCATATGCTTATACTAAATGCCAAAGTTCATCAGCAATACAAGCAATGAATTTATTTTAATGTATTTCATTTTTAAAAATATAACATAAACCAGATGCTGACAGTAGTAATAGGCTGTAGCTTTAAATAACTGTAATCTTCTTTGAACTTGACCTGGTGCCACGTTATTGATTTAAATGGCAGGAAAGTACTGCATGTTGTACAGGACGTCTGTCCTTTGTCATGGTATCACCTTGACACTTGGATGAACACTTCAATCCATTTTGCCGAGTTACTGCTGGCAAACTTGGGCCCAGTAGCGAGACAACCATGAGGAAACTTCGAGGTAGCGCCCATGTGGGCCGAGGGCAGAAGGAGTCACGTGTGACCCAGTTCTTAGCCGTCCTAGATATAAACACTTGGCTTCCAGTAGATTACTGTCCTCCTCAGCTCATGATCAAAGACGGCCAGAAACAAACGACTGCACCACGAAAGATGGAGAGACACACAGGGAGGAATGTAGAATGGAGAAGAGGCTGTGTTAAGAAGAAAGGATTTAGAGAAAGAAAGATATGTAAGAGCGAGCCGACGCAGGCGTACATGTGCAGGGGGAGATAATCTGACACATGTAAGCAGACCTCTATACACAGCCAAAGGATGGTTCAACTTGAACTTCAGTCTCTCATCTGTTGCTGTCTACTTCCATGTTGCAGGCATCAATAGTTCAAAACAGTGTACAAAGAACTGAAAACAAATCAAATCTACAACCCCCCTGTGCTTTTTCAAACTTTGTAGAGCATTTCAACTCATTGCTTCACTGACTGATCCGCAACTGTACTTTCTTGTTTATTCTCTTTGCTTTTATAGCGTAGACTGAGCATTTAGGCGTTGGAGAAGTAGATGGAGTTCATCATATTTCTGCCATTATTTGCAAACATGAAAAAACATTCTCACAAAATGATATTAGTTCAAACAAGTATTCAGTTATCATTTTTACAGTCTACGAGTCTTTGTGCACAAATTCAGCTACAAGTGTGCAGAACTACATGGGGAGTCCACCAAACATCTGAAGAATTGCTTTTGATTTTTAAGGCGTTTCCATTCTTCATTTTCCAAAATATGAACAACACATCACAGAATGTATTCTTGTTTCAAGAAATAAGTATTCAAGTATTCAGAAGTATTTGAGCCATAAGTTCAAACTTTTTGTAAAGTCTGGAATCATTTTTAAATGAGCTTTTGCCCACAGAAGACAGCAGTGTTTCTGGACCGTGTTGAGGCAGACCATCTTCTTTGCATGATGGAGCTTTACCCTGCATTTGTGGATAGTGTGGTGAAGTGTGTTCGCAGACCGTGATTTCTGGAAGTGTTCAAAGCGTTTTAATGCAGTGCCACCTGAAAGCCAAAAGTCAATCCTGATTTTCAGCCTTGTCCCTTATGCACAGAGATTTCTCCAGATTCTCTTTTGAGGATGTTACGTGCCGTAGATAACAATGTTTTCAAAGTCTGCACAATTTTACAATGAGCAACATCATTCTGAAATTGTTCTCTTGGTTTTTTTTTACAGGGTGGTGAACTTCTGCCCATCTTTACTTGTGAGCAACTCTGCCTCTCTAAGATGCTCTTTTTTACACCCAATCAATTGCTAATTGCCAATTCAGTTGCCAATTAACCTAGTTAGTTGAAAAATGTTTATCCAGATGTCTCTTTTTTGTAACCCTCACTCAAATTTGGAGACCATTGCATTTTGTTTTTGTTGACACTTTCCACAGTATTCCAACTTTTTTTGGAATTGGGTTCCTCTATAGAAGAATTGCGTATTAATCCCCAAAGCCAGCAGCAGTTACAGTTAAAAACTAATTATAGTCAACTAGTTTGCATTAAAGGAAAAAGATTGAATGGATTTCTTGGCCAATGACTTGTTCCACAGGAAGGACTTAAACTCAGTGAGAAAAGTTACATCTCAACTGGAGTATTTAGTCAGATCCCTGCAAACTGGAGTATTAAGTTGGGTAGAGAAATCTGATTTTAAAAATGGAAAATATACAATCCAAAGCTTATTCACGAACAAGTGTTTTTTCTCGCAGGAAAGTAAATTTGTCTTCCGCGTACAAAAAGTGCATCAAAAATATTGCTTACTCCCTTTCAGAGAGCAGGTCTTAAAGCTATTCTAAGTTGTTAGTATGCCTTAAAGCATTGCATCTGGAAATAGTGAATCGCAAGGTGTGAACTATATGTGAACTATAAGAATTAGTCCTTTTAGTAGCTAGTATGGATACAACATATATTATCTGACAGTAAAGGGTAAAACCTTGACAACAATGTGCTGGAGGGACCTATTAGCCCATTTATATTCACTCTCTGCCACAACCTGTGTGGCTGCAGTGTTAACTGAGCCCGACGTGCAGTGGAGCATTTGTGTCTTGTCCTTGTCTTTCTGCTTCCCAAGGTCCATCATTCAGGCACATGCAGAGGTAATATTAATCACCATAACCTTCCCCTCATGCACAAACAGCAGTAATGAAAATAAAACATACTCTGATGATCATTTACCAAAACCCAATCTATCAATAAGTGTAGCTCCTTTAATTAAGCGATAAACAGTGCGTCATTGTCTGGGCCATTGCAGTGAAAACCAGACATGATTAAGGTCCTTACAGGTAACATAAACAAAAGTTAGAAACTGGAGCCTAGGGATTGAGTTGACAATGTTTCCAAGAAAACATTCAGAATTTCTAAGACCAAATATTTAAATTTAAAAACAAAATGACTTGAATATTTCTTAAAATTAGAGTGCTACATTTAGAAAGAAAAACTGCATTTTTACAAACATGCTAATGTGTCATATTACCCACCTGGTGGAGGGTGAAGTAACAGCTGTAGGCTACAACCACAGCAAAAAGTTGCAGGATGCCCTGCTTGGAGGTATTGGTTTGTTTTGTTTGTTTTCATTGCTTGGTAAGAAAACTGTGGCTGAAACTGTGATCTTTTATATAATAACATGACGAGTGACTATTTTTAAAAAGTTTTATGTCATGAAAAACATTTTCAATCTTTGCTTTAAATCTCTTCCTCAGTGTGTAATTTTAATTTCTTAGATAACCCAAACAAATTCTGTTAGTAGTTCATGGTTTCGGTTTTAGTCAGTGGCGGGTTGGTAGTTTCTCTACCAGGGACAAATCAAATCACTTGTAAACCTCAGAATTGGTTCAGTTTACTGGATTCTCAAGCCAGTGGTCTCAGAACACAAAAAATGGTTGGTGGATATATCGCACTGTCATCAGTGCCACCATGCTGTGAGTGACTAAAGCACACCAAGATCATATTGACATGATATGTGCTGGCATTAGCTTCTGGTACAGCCTTGCATGTCCATGTTTGATCTGATTATTCTTGGTGGCAATCTGACTGCTCCAACTTGTACTTCTGCCCTTCTTGCAGCTGCACCCCACCCTGCAGCTGTTTCAACAGGACAATACCCACCCCTACACTGCCAGAATAGCACAGGCGCTTCTGGATCTCAAGCATATCGAGACACTTTCTTAACTGGCAGTCCTGATATGCCTCCTATTGAACATTTCTGGGACATACTAGGTAGACATGTTTATCAGAGGCAGCTACAACCAAAGACCATTGCACAGCTGCAGGCTGCACTCATCCAGAAATGGAGGGACGTTCCTCAACAACTGATCGGAAACTTGTGCAGTCCATGTGCAGATGCATGACAGGTAGCCTCACATCTAAAAGTGGTCACACCTTGCATTAAACTTCTTGTATGTTCTGCACATACATTAGAAGTGTTGGTCTAGAAAATGTATTGAAAACACAAACTCGTTTTGTTGTTAACTAGGGAAAGGCTAACTTAGACAGAATCTTCCTCAGACAGACTACAGGTCCCAGACACCAAAAGCTTGGTGCAAATGAATCATGTGTGCTGGCATTAATGCCAGTGGGTGGCAATAGATAGTTTAGTTACTCTATGATGTTTGTAACGTCTCTGCTGATGTTTACATTTTTTGTTTTTTTATTTAATACATGGCAGTTACCGTTGATTCCTGCTGGCGAGTACCTATACCTAAACTATAAAAGATCCCACATATGGAGTTTAATAGAGTTACTGCATTATGGACACAAAAAACAGGAGACTTCCTTTATGACTTACAAAAGCTGTCTAAGGTTTCCTTTGTTTTGAAAGTGACTATTATGTTGTTTTCTTAAGGCTTTCCCTTCAAAGTCTAGGTGCTTATGAAAGTATAGTAAATCTTAGCTAAAACCAATAACATTTCCTTATTGCTTAATCCCACTGCAAAGTAGACTGACTAAGGATGTCTGCTTTCTTCACATAAATTATTAATTCTTGCTTACATCCTAACATCTATCGTTTTAGACACATTACAGTCTAATGACAGTGTGTGCCACAGTAAATTGTAAATGTAACATAACACAATAGGCCTGCTCTAATTCCAAGGTTTTCCAGATTTTTTCCACAGCAGACTTAACCGTCTTTTTGAACAAAGGACAATCCCATATATTACATCTGAAACAGAAGAATAGAATAAATCAGATTGTGTGAGTTCCCTGATGAAACAGAAAAGTATTTCTGCTTGGTGTCATCATACTCATTATAAGTCACCCATTTATAGATCTGAGAAGGTGCTCTCACATCCTTAGAATAGCCATGAGGTCAAATTGAGAGGAGTTTTACTTTAAACAGACAGAAGTGTGCCGAGTCTGAAATACGCAGCATTTCACACAGTATGTTCTGTCTTCTTTGTAATGCACTGACATCTGTGCTTCAGACGACACATTACTTTAATTCACCATTTTACTGTACACCCTAAGTCACTTGGGAAAGATGTTTGGTAGGCACTTTGCTTTTTTCTCCCAGAGCTACTGTAATTACTAATGACTCTTATTTTAGACATCTATCCAGATATTACAGTAGGACAGCACAAACTGCAATCAAATCACAGGAAAATGTGCAAATATAAACTGTGAATTAATGTTGCTTTCAATCCACTGCTGTTATGACAATATTAAGAGCAGGGCGCATTGATAGAAACAACTACTGGTTCCCGTCTGTTTCCAACTGAACCAAAAGTGAAAATTGCTTTTTGTGTTTTTGTTTTCTGTCTTTTTAATGAGTGTAGATAAATAGGCAATGGAACGAGTGTCTGAAAAGGCCTCTAGTCAATCAAACAATATCACAAACACACCCAGACATGTATCTACATCTGTTAGAGGGCAACAGAGAAAAAGTTGTGAAATTGTTTTTTTTCTTTTCCTTTTTTTTGGTTTATCTTCCCTATGGTGTTGCACAGAATTTTATGTTATCGACTGACCTTTTTATTCATGCTAAAATGGAGATATAGAACGAAATCTATCAAGACGAGGTTCTTAAAATGATGTTTAATTGTGTTTTTAAGTAAATGTATTGTTGCTTTAAATTGTATTGTAGAGGTTTGGGATGGCTATATCACGAAATGAAGGTGCTGAACCTTCCTGTGACAGTCTCTAAAACCTTGTGCAGATTTTCAGGGGTTAGTTTAATTTAGATGAGTGATAAAATATTGATTGCCGCTGTGTGGTTATATAAAAAAAAAAAAATAGCTTTGTTGAAACCACAAAGAAGAACTCAATAGGATAGCAGAGCATGAAAAAGATTGCCTAGTGAAACAGTGTCTGCATAAAGAATTCCCTCCCTCTCAATATCTGCCATGAGAATAATAAGACCCCACATTCGAACGTGGTCGAGCACCAACGTAACAATGCGCGTTTGAGAAACTATCAGAGGGGCCATTCACACAAACTTTGGTTAATCACCCAACTGCTTTTGTCCATTCTCCGCATCCTTTTCTCTCTCACCTCACAGTTAATACACCTCCACGCTAACCCGGGAATCTCATTCATCAATGCCAGACCCGAGTGGATATTAGTAACCTCGCAACAGTGTGCGCGAGTGTATTATCAGCCTGCTGCTTGTCTCCTGACTTCATCTCACAGTTGTCCATGTAATGGAGTAATTTCCACAAAGAGCTGAAAGCTGATTAACGCTTTGTTGTTGGTCTGGCCATGTTTGCTTGCGAGGCATTGTGTTGATCCACACTGACCTTTTCTGTCATAGTTCACAGTGAACTGGTGTGACCTAATGCGTGTAAGCATTACACTCCGGTAGAATATGTTGTGCTTTACTCGTGCGTGATTTAAATTTCCATTTCACTAAATTTCAGAGGGAACTGGCAACAATATTACAAGAAATATCACAAGAAACATGTGATTAAAGTCATGTTTCAGGTGCTTTTGAGTTACTGATTGTTGAAAAAGGCCTTTTCTCTCCAAACGTCATGGCTCTATGTTAATTTTATTCACGAAAAAAACAGTGAAAAAATTTCAAATGTGAGATTTTTTTTGAAAATAATACATTTAAATCTATTTAAAAGATTTTTAATTTTTTTTCCTGCACTTACAAAAATCCTCACAGCTCTCCAGAGATGTGCGACCCTTTGAAATGTATATATAATTAAAAGACACTTCAACAGCATTTTTTAAAGATGTTTCTGATGTTTGATAGGGATAGCTGAAGAATGATAGTTGCATGTATTATGCAACAATAGAATCAGGGTGCACTCCAGCAGCTCTCCAATAAACACTCTTATACATGGTGCATTTCCAAGCAGGCAAAGGAAGGCAAAAAGAGTGGTGTATGTAAAGAGAGTGTGCTGGGAAGGTATTGGCAGAAGGTCTATGCCCCAGGCCACTGACACTGAAGCCCCAGGCCACTGACACTGAAGTGACACAAGATCAGGTCACCGTCAGGGGGTCCTGCAGCAGTTTAGCAGGATTAGTCAGGTCAGCAATGTTATTGTTTTCCAGTTAATACAGTAAACTTTTTCTCTGTGTTTTTATTTTACCATCCCTGTCATTTATTTTTGTAGCTTGGGCTTTTACTACGGAGCTCTGAGTCACCCCCGTACCATTGCATGACCCCTTCAAATACAGCCCCCAGACCCTACGGAGGGAGTCTCTCTATGGGGGGTCAGCAGTCCATTGACTTTGATGTTGTGTGGAGTTGAGAGGCTGAAAACAGTGTCCTGAGTTGCCTCCACTACGCTGTTCACGACTGAGGATCCTTCGGTGTGATAAGTAAATAAATCTAAATGATATTAACGATAAGGACGATCAGCTTTATGTTGTATTTTTTAGCACTTTGTTTTTTTACGGGGTATGTGTTTGTAGACAAGTGAAATATTAGATAATGCTTAAAAAAATGAAGTTTATAGTACTAAATGAAAGCAGTGGGCCAGGTTATAGTAACTAGTTATAAAAAACCTAATAGTTATTGATGGTTTAAATAGCTAGCAAAACAAAGCTAAAATTAGTTTAAAAAAAAACCCAAAACAATTTGAATCTCGGAGTGTTGTAAATAAAAGGATTTTTCAATATTTTTGAAGGGAGGGGAACTACTGTTACAGCACATGGCTGTTAAGTCCAGTTTATGGTCATAACATTGTTTTTTGTGTAGACCAACTATGAGGTCACCAAAATTGAGGCCACAGTCAGCCTAAATGACCCCAAAATGTGGCAAGTGCTTGCAGTTGCCTGTTTTTGAACCCACAGCCCTTCTGTCATGTGTAAAATCTGTGCAACTATTTTGCACGTTTTTAATTTGGGGCATTTATTTTTTCGAACAAAACGTGATTTTTCCAAATAAACAGATCTGACCAATCAGACCACTGCATTTGGCAACAAGTGTGCTGTAGCTCGAAACGCAAACCGGTACTGATTATACAAAAAATTAAATAACACTATTTTACCTCAGACACACAGCCAGACATTGCTCCGGGTCAAACAGCTCTCGGAAATGATTTCTCTGGCTCCTCAGATGTGCTCCCAACTCTGCCAACAAGAGCTCAAACTGCCCCACTGACATCCTCAAATATATATGAAAGCGGCCACGATACAGCTTCAGCTCATTGATAAAACCATGAAATTCTCCCTGCAGCTGATAGGTGTTCGCTTTAATTTGTCTGCAGATTGCATAGGGTTGTGTGTAACAGACTTAATTCTACCTGAATACGATTATGAACATAGAATTTTATTTGAAATTTATAATATTTATATTGTTAAATTAGTACTTTAAATTAGTATCTTGTTGAGGCTCTCAGTGTATTTAAAAAGAGGAATGCTCTGAGGGATGGAGTTGTCTGCTGAGTGTGTGAACATCATCCTTATGACAGCTTATGGTACAGAGAGAAGGCGTTAAAGGGCTTATTGAGCATATGGCAACTCTCAGAAGACTTTCTTTGAAATCC
The DNA here is from genome assembly GCA_015106755.1 of Etia nguti. NCBI lineage: Eukaryota > Metazoa > Chordata > Actinopteri > Cichliformes > Cichlidae > Etia > Etia nguti. The sequence goes on from VUQG01042934.1 coordinate 24,843, forward strand.
CTTTCCTCCGTTTTCTCAATAACCGCACAAGTCTTGCCTAGTTTATATTCCCAAAGCATAGCCACGTGTCTCTCTGTGACCTCACTCTAAGGGGGGCATTATAGACTCCGCAGGGTGATCGGTGGGGGTCAGAGCCAGCATTTAACCCTCTGTAGCCTTAGTAGCCACTCTCTCTCCTAGACACCTGCTCTTTTTTCATATGGGAGCCAGCTTCTCTCTCAGAGGTGATACAGTACCAAAGGTAAAGATATTTTTGAAAGAGAAAACAAAGACGCAGGAGAAGAGATCTCAGGCAAGAAATAGGTTTATTATCAGTATAAATACCAGCGAGGGGCAAAAGAGAAGAATACTAGTCAGACACAAGTTAAGATGCTATTTCACTTACAAACAACCTGTATTTTTACTTGAAACCGATTGGAAAAAAATCGCAACTGTATGTATGAGGTCCCAATCCCTTGCCAGAAAAACAGACTGAGAGAAAACAGAACTAGAGGAGCCAAGAGGGAGGAGGTTCATAGAGGATTTGGGTCATAGATTGCCAAGAGGGATCCTATTGTGTGTTTGTGTGTGCATGTGTGTGTGTGTGTGTGTGTGTGTGTCAGAATGTGTGAATGTGTATGTTTACGTTTTTTTTTTAAATGTCTTTGGGTGCTCTCACATTTCCCTGTATCTGTTACACAACCAGAGTCTTTGCTAAAAAAGATTATGCATTTAATACTATTTTTTCAGTTTTTTGCAAAGGAATACACAAGGGACAATTTAATGGGGGCAATAAGTTATTATAGTTATCTAAACTCAGCGTCATTTTACTTTAAACATAAATTTCCACTCCTGTGGGCCATATTGAAGCATCCCAGACATATTTGGGATGACTGGCATTCATTACTAAGTAGAATCGGGTACCTTTGAACCGATACTCGTACCCAACAACACCTTTTTTTTAGTACTTTACTCATTTTGAAATACTAAATTTGTGGTTTACTTTATGACATGTTAGGTTGCCGCAAACAGCACGCTGATGAGATGTTTCAGTGCAGCCTGTGTAAAAATGCTATGTTAAAATGTCAACTAAAAAACACAGTGGGGAAAAAAAAGCCCAGTTTCTCTGACAACTTATTCTACAACCTAATTATCTGAAGAGATGTTGATGAAGCTATCAATGACTCCCTATACATTTCATCATCATCATCATCATCATCATCATCATCATCATCATCATCATCAAAGACTTCAGATTCTTAAACACTGGCAACAGACCTGGTCCTTTGATAAATTTGACTTTAGTGCTGTTAAATACAGCACACTGTTCGGCTTCAGCTGTGTTGGTCAGGTGTTCTTTGATTGAAGGTGTTGCCATAGCCAGATTTGCATTTCGCACTTTAAAGGTTGCAGCGAATGTTGTTTGCATCAAGATTTGAAAAGTGTAAACACACCAGAGACTGCTTCCAGCTCACCACCGCTGTCACTGCAATGTGTTTTTGTTGTCCTTCAACACTTCACAGGAATAACGGGACATGATCTCGCTCTCTTTCTTCTTCCAATCCAGATGTGCTCAAAATTTGTCACTGACTGATTTAGTGCGACCGGTATCGAGCTCTATTACTGAGCTTATAATGATTAAAGAACTGCAATGAACATTTTTATACATACTAACAAACAAAGTCTTTGCTTTGGTGTTAAATCAAGACCTGTATACTGGTAAGTTTACCAGAACAATACTGACTTTGTTAGATGTACATTATACATATGTAGAGTGAACAGCTTCATAAAATGTCTCGAGACACGATGATGGTCACCCAAACTTTGTTAACTAGCTTGTTTTGTTAACTCGATCGATAATCAGCGGCGGCTCAGCTGCATGTGCGAACGGTGAACGCAGTCGTAAGGTCACTCAGCTGAACTGTCAAATTTACAAATGTGTACGATTGCGGGATTTGTGTTAAATATTTGTATACGCCATGTAGATGTTGGCACTCACAGTCCCTTAGGCAATGTTTATGCAAACTTTCATCAAGGTTGGTTTACTCGTCTAGGGATATTGGGTTCTCGCTAATAAAAACATTTTCATACACACACACACATACACAGTATCCTCTATTGCAGGGTCACAGTACACTGGGTCAGCCAAAAACCACAATGTCTGGAGCGCTGATCTGTAACTGTTAAGGGCCTTGCACAAAGGCATGCTTTTGGCAGTGATGTTAGGTGCTGTGGGTGAAATGCCAGTCTGTGTCTAAGTGCTGGCCTGCATCCAACCAACACCCTCGAGGTCGAGGGGGTGATTGGACCACTGACCTGCAGAGTGATGATCAGCCTGTATAAGTGAAGGGATAAAGAGGCATCATCCATCTGCATTTAATGTGAATGTGGTTAGTGAAGCGATCAAAACTGACAAGTAGCTGAAATCTGTAACCTTTTGGCTGGATTTAGGAGTTTGATGGAGTGTTTAAAGTTCAGAAACAGTGGAGTGCACTTATTTTGTAGCTCTCATGAGAAGTCATTCTTGCAGAGATAACGCATTTACAGAGCTCCGGCATCTGTCTGTTATTTTCTGAAGTAAACTGCTGCGATTCATCGGACGTTTTCTCTGTTTATTCGGTTTTAAGCGTTCAGGGGGAGGTGATGACCCACTACTCTGAACTGTCACCACATGACCTCGCAGTGACATCGCTGTGGGATATGGCCTGTGGACTCAGCATATCAGCACCCATCTTCTGTCAGTCATATCGGCTAGGAGGGGGACCCGCGGTCAGAGGTGACACTTAAATGTTTTCTTTTTGCCGCACTCTGTCAGCACTGTGTCTGAATACTTGTAAATATTGTTTTGACTTGAGAAAATAACATCCTCATGGTTTGGTAGCTGAGTTAACTCAAGGACTCTGCATTCGCTCGTATCTTTCCTCTGGAAGACAGATTTCAGCTCTGATTATAACTTGTGAAAGGCACAGCATTGAAGCCTACTCGCTCCAGGAAGAGTATTCATGAGTAATCAGATATTTTTGAGAGATTCTGGATAAAGAACCCGAAACAGATTGCATGAAAAAGTGGCTTACGGACAAAATCTGCCTTTGTCAGTTGAGTTGTCCTTCTTTCTATTTTGTATCATTTAATCTGCGTTTATACATGGATGTTCCTGACCTGAACTTTCTTCTTTCACACCAGTGCAGTTTCAGAATCGGAGGATCATTTGCATGTAATTGTTGAATTGAGTTAGAGATTGGAGGGAAGGTCGCCGCACGGGCCAGCTTTATCGAGAAATTTCATAGACTCAGATTTGGTTATGGACAGAATGTGGTTCATTAGCACAGAATGAAGCTGTTGAGAGTTTCTCAGCTGGCCTGGAAGCACACGTTAATAGACTGGAATCAAATCGAAGGGTAGAAAATGTGAGAAAGCTCTGTGGGAGAGAACAGTTGGGGAGCAACTTTTCAAGCCTGAATCAAAGTTCACTGACTGCATTTATATTACTCCGCTTGCATTTGCTCCGAAAAGAAATGCACACACAACTTTCTGAACTTTGGGACAAAGATATGCACAGTATGGGTGCACAAGCTATTTAAACATATTTATTATAATTGCGGCACATTTCTCATTTTCTCTTGATTGCTGTTTTAATTTGCATTATGCGGCATATTTGTCACCTTCTCTGATTACCATTATAGCCTTGGGAGTCACGGCTACAGCTTTGACTTTTCGGTGTTATGCAAAGAACTGTCATGGCTGCGTCAACATCTGTGAGTGCTGCGATAGTTTAGGCTAATGTTTTAATTGGTTCCTGAGAACAGAGGGCAAGCCAAATTGCTTTGATGTCCCAGAGGCTTTCTCTCTTAATGAGATATTCTCCCCTCTCAGGATCAGAGGGGTCCTGACCCGTGTGTCGTCACCGGGATATTATTGTAGCACATTTGCCTCTTTCTGATAGAGTACACTGAGAGGTTAATGAAAACAGAAGTCACAGATGTCTGTACATGCAGAGGGAAGTGCAGGTTTCAAGCACATCCTACTGTAACGGAGAACAAAAGAGGCAAAGGAACAAAGGTGGATTATTGATAGCGAAGATTTTATGATTTTTTTCCGTCTGTTCTGATCACATGCACCCGCACACTCCATACAGTCCAGACGAGGTTTCTTTTTGCCGTTTTTGCTGTGAATAAAACCGGAAGCTATTCCGGATCCTTTTAAAACTGACAGCACAAAAGATTTTAAGATAGATTTTAAATGAGATTTTTCAAAAACCCTCTGTGTGGTCCCCTTGTGTGGCCGAATCTACCGCAAGGTCCATCCTCACCTTTCATCGGTTAATAAAAGAGAAGACGCGAAAGAACAAGGAAAGATAGAGCCGAGACGCTGATGTCCTTCACCTGTGCTCACCCGTGACAAAGGCTCTTTAAACAGGGGCGGACAAATGAGAAAAGATTAGAATCTGAGTGGGCTGTCAGTGTCAAGTGGGTCCATTTCCTTTTTGGTCTCTTCACTGTGACAACTGAGGGGAAAGAAAGGAAACACGAATGGGAAGAAAAGAAGACAGTTACACGGCCATACTCGGCCTAAGGCCATTTTGTTTTCATTGTTCAAAGGGTCTTTTGTTTATACCAATGATGAAACATAGATATCAGAGATATGGGAAGCAGTCCTACTCTGCTGATAACAGCATATATGACACCTACCTCCTCCCCGCCAGCGAAATAAAGATACAGCAGATACCTAGCTGAGATCTTATTCTCTCTGCCTCAGGCCCCCACAGCACCACCTTTCTCATGCTAAATCCTCCTCTATAAGCAGCTAAATTGATCTGATACACCTTGTTTAACCCCCTGAAGGATCTGTTAGATTAAGAATGAACTGATGATATTACCCAACAATCCATTCAAAAGTGAACCCACATGATAACCTCATTTCCAGGGAAGAAAAGGAATGCACTGTTAAAGCAACACTCTGGTTAATAGCTTGTGGGTGAATGTATTTTCATTGCTGAAAGGGATTTGACTTTATCAAGAGATCTTAAAGTCCCCGCACTTAAACAAATTCTGTTTTTTTGCTTGCTGTTTGTACTTACTACTTTATTTTCTTTCTAAGAAAAAAATTACAGAACAGTATTTATGTGTTTTTTTATGTGTCCAGGAATGTACAATCAGATTCCTGATGAGTGCTTTGCTTTTACCACTGTCACCAACCAGTTTTCTCATTTTATATACTTACCGGCCACTTTATTAGGTACAACTACTCAACTGCTCACTGACACAAATGTCTAATTACCCAATCATATGGCACCAATGAAGGTCAAAGTGAGCATCAGAATAGGGAAGAACTGTGATTTAAATGTGTGGCTGTTGGTGTCAGATGGGCTGATCTGAGTATCTGAGTAACTGATAATCTAGATGGAAGGAGCAGAGATGAAGGTACGTGAGTTTAAATACCTAGGGCCAACCATCCAAAGCAACAGACATCGTACGAGGGGTGAAAAAGAGTGCATTCAGGGGACAGTGGGTCGAGACTCGTCTCCAGGAGCAAGAGTGAAAGGGAAGGTATAGGAGATAGCTGTGAGACTATGATGTATGGTTTGAAGATGGTGGCACTGACAAAAAGACAGAAGGCCCTGTTGGAGGTGGCAGAGTTAAATGTGTTAAGATTTTAACTAGGAGTGACCAAGTTTATAAATGAGAACATCACAGGGAAAACTCAGCTTGAGCGGTTTAGAGTTAGAGAGGCAAGGCTCAGATAGTGTGGCAATGAGGAGAACAGGGATTGTAGATATACTGGACAAAGGATGCTGAAGATGGTGTTACCAGTTGGGAGGGAAAGAGGATGACCACAGTAAAGGTTTAAGAATGTAGTTAAGGAGGACATGCAGATGGTTGGTGACATAAGACGATTCAAGGGATAAGGTCGAAGTGAGA
>VUQG01042936.1:0-16393 GCA_015106755.1 Etia nguti
TTCCACCTCATGAACGGTTTTGGGTGCTCTGCATACGCGCCTGTAATGTCCTTTTTTTCCACATGCATGGCATTTTACTTCATTCGCTGGACAATCTTGCTTTGAATGGGATGGAGCGCCGCCACATTTATGACACGTTGCCCCTTTCTTGCCGTCTTCTCGGAACCCACGTGTTTTAGCTTGACGACTATCAGTCTGGAGAGGTTTGATTCTAACAGGCTTACGACTGATTTTGTGCACTCTATCTACGGACTTAGCATCGCTAGCCTCAGCTCTAGAGTCACCTCGTAAGGAGGATTGTTGTCGCTTTACCTCTTCACTTTGCCTCGGCATGTTGATAGCCTTCTGCAGGGTCAAATCTGGGTCAAGCTGCATGCGTTCTGACAGCCGTTTGTCCGTGAGACTGACAACGAGCCTGTCACGTATCAGTTCATCATGTAGCACTCCATAGTTGCAGTGTTCTGCCAGTGCATACAGTGCAGTCACAAAAGCATCCACTGTCTCATTTTCTCCCTGTCCGCGCATGTTGAATTTGGCACGCTCGTAGATCACATTTTTCTTCACAATGAAAAAAGACTGGAATCCATCATGTACCCCCACATACGTTGTCCTTTGCTCAGCTGTTAAACTCAGACCGCGAAGCACATCGTCCGCCTCATCTCCCATGCAGTAAATTAACGTGCTGACTTGGTTCTCCTCCGAACTCATGTTCAAATTACTGACGAGACGGAATCTTTCAAACCTCCGTATCCATTTGGACCACTCCTGCGGCTTTGAAAAGTCGAAGGGCTCCGGTGGCTGGATGCTGAATGTCGCGCTCGGCCCCGCCGGTGCTCACTGTGCAGTTTCATCCGCCATATTCTCCCTCTCGTTTTTCGCGAGCTCCGCAAGATACAGGTTCATTCAGTCGAGGTTATATGGATCAGTACAGGACTTCTGACACCATGTCATGTTACTCAATTATACGCGGGTCCACTGTCCGATTCATAACCAACTCTTTATTTTTTCCGTTCTTACTCTGTTCAACATAACATTACATTTTATTCAAACCCCACCGGTCTCACCCTCTAGCTGCCGTCAGCCTAACTACACTGACTGGCTCTATTAACATCTACTGTGCAATGCAATTACACCACAGGATAGACGTAAAGGAACCTGTTCACAGGGCACAGAGGGTCAAAAATCCACAAGTTGTAGCAGCAGAGCAAAAACACACAGCATAACAGGAGCCAGGATTACAACTAACTATTTAGTTCAACGATCCAGGAAAGACTGATCCTCAGTAGTGACCTGCACTAACCCGTGATGAGTACTGGCCATGAACACAAGGGGGAGAGAGAGAGAAAAAAAAAACTAGAGCAGAAGCCAAAGACGACTAAGGGACCATGACAGGGATGAATTTAAACAGGCTTATTTAGCTCTCTTATAATTATCCAGATCTTTATAATGTATTATTATGTTTTGTGCATTTAATTGCAGTCATATACATTGTGCTACAGTGCTGTGTAGTCCATTGTTGTAAATGTAAATCATCAAACAAAAAAGGTGTTTGGGGAATACTTTTAAATATAGAATTTCTATGCCATAAATCAAGACAAGATCGACAGTGGGATTAAAACAATGAGGCAGCCTGTTTACATTTTGACATTTTAAAGTAGCCCAATAATGAACTAAATGCACTGTTTCATCATCTACATTGATCAGAATGCTTTATTAATTCCAGAGGAAATTATTCAAATTTGAAAGTTATGTAAATAAATGTAAAAGTCACCCACTAGAATTGAACTGAACACTAAATCCGATGAAAAATCTGAGTAATAAGATAAAGCTCTTAGTAAGATATTTGAAGTTTACACATCTACATTGTCACTTGAAAATATCTTAAAAGTTTATTTTGTGTCACAGAAAGATAAATAAATACATACATTTGACCATATTTCTAGAAATGAGAGCTTCACTTTTGGAAGTGGGACAGATTCATTGTCTCTCACTGGGCAAACTCTATTTGAAACAGGTTGGTTCACATACTGATATTTTCTGATTCAGGCTGCACTTCCTCTTCACAGTCATTTAGCTAGCCAGGGTTCCCAACTACTTTGGAGAACCTGCTGAGGGACAGCTTACTCGGTTAAGCTGCTTTCCCTGCAGCAGTTACAGGCCCCTGGCTACTGGCCATACTGGTTTATTTTCAAGAGTGCACAGTCTAACTCCAGTTCACTGGCCTCCAAAGCTACAAAAAGGCTACATTTATTACAAGTAACATTAGCATTAAAAGAGGCCCGGGAGCATTGTTTTTATAGTTTAGTGTTTTATAATCAGTTTTTTTTCTACTTTGATTTCATTTTTAGTTTAGTTTCAGTGAGTCTACAGAATGGGATTCCTCGTTTTGAGTTTTTATTGTTTGAAAATGCTTCATTTTAGTTGAGTTTTTATTAGTTTCAGGGGGGCCATCCTAACATGTATCGTTTGCCTCTTCAAAGCGTGAAATGCATACGCATGCAGAAGTTGCAGTAGCAGCAGAGGGAGATATTGTTGTTTAAGTCAACATGAAAATAATTAGAGTAAAGTGTTTGAACAAACATTATTAATAGATTTATATGTAAATACATATTGTTTCTGGTGATTAAGTACCCTGGAATGTACTTCATACCTTTTTTGCTCACTAACGACTTCTTGGCTTTAAATATATTATCTCCCCCTGCTGGTAATGCAACTTCTGCCCGCATGCCCATTTCACACTTTGGAGTGGCAAAGTGTGAAATGGACACGGTGTACCCTCTGACGTGCTATCGGGTTGCATAGGCAGAGAGATCACTTCACAATTTGGGGGCGATAGCCGAAAACCAGGGCAATCGAGCCTTTTCAGTTAAGTTTTAGGGACTGCAGGAGCAGCTGGTTAATGGATCTAGCAATCAAGTCAAGTGGTTTTATTGTCATTTCAACCATGTGTAGTACAGCACACAGTGAAGCGAGACAGTGTTCCTCCAAGAGCATATAACAGATAATCAACACAGGACTACATAAGTGCAAGTGTGCAAAAATTGTAAAAAAAAAAAAAAAAATACAAAACAAAACAAAGACAGTGCAACACCAGACAGAACAGAACGATACAGACACAACAGTGCAATAGAAAAGTGCAGCAATCTTGAGGGAACATATGGAGTTAGGAGCTCAGATATATATGGTGATACTGATACATTTAAGGTTTTAGAAACAAATAATAAATAAATCTTTATTTGGATCCTTAAACAAGGAGCCCAGGACGGGACAAATGTACTCGTGTTTGCGAGTTCCGGTTAAAAGACAAGCTGCAGCATTTTGGACAAACTGTAAGGGAATCTTTTCAAAGGTCAAAATAGAGCCCATTACAATAGTCCAGAGGCACTGTGATAAAAGCATAAATGAAACGTTCAAAATTTTTCACAGTGAACGTTGATTTAAGCTTGGATAAAAGTCTCAAATGATAAAGACTAGCTTTAATAATGGATTTTATCTACGTATCTAGAATAAGTCACAGTCCAGTTTGACACCAAGGTTGGTCAGTGTTAGTTTAACAAAAGGCTGCAGGGGATCCAGGTCCAAGAGAGGAGCAGCACACACACCACTGAACACAATGACTTCAGACTTACTTTCTTTGAAATGTAAAAAATATAATGCCATTCATGCTTTGATATCTTTCATACACTTCAGTAGTGTGTTAGCAGAGCTGACATTTCTTTTTATAGGCATGTGTGTCATTCATATAAAAATGGTAGGCAAGGCCTTGTAAATGTGGAAGTTTAGATTATAGACTGTAAACTTTGTTAGGGATGATTGGAACAGATTGGAACCCAGGACATTCTTGCTGTGCTGCAGCAGTGCTAACCACTGCGTTTCCCCTGTGCTGTATTTATTTCTCCTTATTCATTTCAACTTTATTTAGTGCCAAATCACAACAACAGTCACCTCGAGGTAGGGTTAGACGATATGAGGAAAATCTAATATCACAATATTTTTTGACTATATCACAATACACGATATATGTCATGATATGTTTAAATAACCTCCTAAAACAAATGTTATTTTCAGCCATATACTGCCTAAAATTGCACTCATTCAAATCGACCACTCAATGTTTATTTTCTACTTTGAATACAAAAAATCTGAATGAACTGAAATGTTTTATTTTAACCATTTTTAACCATCAGTTGCAGACAGAGGTTTTTTGCAAATGACTATACTGTCACAGTAAGTCTCCTTCTGTAGTCAACACTAGACCTTTACCAAACAAAAAACGACATTAAGGAATAATTCACAACACAAAATAAAACCATTTAAAATAAAAATAAAAAGTTATCTTTTGTGCTTATAACATATAAAAATTGTAAAATAAAAAATGTGATGACCTCAAATTACAGAAACAAAAGGGGGGCTCTGGCATTTGTAGTTGGTGAGGGCTTAAATGCCTCTGCTTAGATTGTGCCACGTTTTTGGTTGAAAACGTGTTCGGTTGTTTTTCAAGAGTTTGGCTCGGCCCCTTCCACTGAAAGGAACTCTTAATGCTTCAGCATACCATACCAAGACAATTTGCAGAGACTGGGAGCAAGGCCTTCTCATCCAACTTCAGGACAAATGGAAAAGATTCCCATAAATAGAGTGGAGTAATTCCAGTTGTATCCATTCAAAATGAAAACCAAAACAAAAAAACAATATTTGCAAAATATTGTTACCTCAGGCTCCTACAATATAATTTAGAAATACATAGGTGACATCTTTCTTGATTTATTATGTTCACAAGAGTTTCAGAAAACAGAAAACCTCCGACTTTGAGTTTGACGTCACAGTAGACGCATCTATGGTATCAATTTCAAAATCCTACATTGTCTCGTTATCAAGTTATGAGATTCCCAAACTTTGGGGTCCACACCACCTGCCCGGTGGGGTGACCCTTCAGCCTTTTACAGCTGAGGGGTAAAAAGGGAAAGTCATCATCATCATCATCATCATCATCATAATCATCTTTATTTCTAAAGCACATTTAAACAACCACAGCTGATGCAAAGTGCTGCACATTGGAACTAATAATAAAATTACATAAGATATAAATAAAAGCCAAATAAAAGAAAAAGTAAAATAATTAATTAGTTAGTTAATAACTAATTTATTACAAGAGAAACTAAGTCTCACTGAGGTCAAAAGCCAAAGAATAAAAATGGGTTTTAAGATGTGTTTTAAAAGTGTCACCATCCTGGGTCATTTCACCCAGCGTTTTGAGTTTTAATATATTTGGATGTTTATGGTTTATGTTTAAGTTCTTCAGGTTATCTAAGTTCATCTCTTTTATGCTTAGGTTGGCGTTATAGTTCATTGTGTCTTAGATTCCCCTTGTGTCTTCACCCCTGTGTTTAAGTCTCCCTCGCCCTTCGTGTGTTTCATGTCTGCGTGCTTTATGCTTCCTGTTTTATTTTGAAGAGGTCTGGTGTCCCATGTTCAGTGTGTTTAGTTTCACTTCCCTTGTGGTGTCATTATGTTCTTTCTAATCAGCTGTTTCCCCATGTGTTTCCATTCATTCCTCGTCCAATCGTCTGTTTCCTGCCTTGTTTCCACGTCGTGCCATGCTTCCAGGGTTTTGATTTCATGCCAGGTTTCTATGTTCTTGTTCCATGGTTTTTTATGTTTAGCCTTAGTTCACTCAGTTTAGGTTTTAGTTTTGCCAGCCTTAATAAACGGCTCGTTTTTTGTTACGTCAAGTTTTGTCTCTTTGCGTGTCTGCACTTGGGTCCACCTCCTTACTTTACACAGTCAGCTTCTCAGCCAGACTGACAGGAAAGTGTTTGATGAAATTACAGGTTACTATCATAAACACTTTAACAATGACATCTACACAAAACTATGTCATTTAGGATTGATATATCTCATTATTACATATTAATTTCTAGTTTTATCATATTAAAACTTGGAGTGTCTTTGTTGGACTCGGTTCAAACAGTGTATTTACTGCTTTGGGTTCCTCAAAATATTTGTAAAATGGCCAGATAACAGTCTTAATGTTTGTATGTAAAAGGGTCATTTTGACAGAATGGAAATAGCAGGTCACTTTAATGGTGTTCAATCACGTGATGAAGATGACACACACTGCATGTTATTGTTCAGGACCCTTTCAGCGAGGTTTTACACTGTAATCATACAGTCATACATGCATCCACGTACAATTATTAGATATTCTGAAAACCACTTCTGTTCAGTACCTTGTCAATACCCTTTTTGTTTTGAACAAACAAGTCTTTACAAAATCCTCAGCAATGTTCTATTTTTAAACTTTGTTGTAACTTAAAGTAACAAAAACAGTTTTGTGTCAGGAAGGTTTATTGACTTGAATTTCTATGGAAGAATGGCAAATATAATCCCACAGTTTAAAATACATTCAAAATTGCATAAAATGGCATAAAATGTGTAGATGTATTTAAGCTTTTTGCATTTTCCAGTCTTTACAAATATTTCAAATGTAACAGGCATTAATACATTTTTTTAAAAAGGCACTGCTTTTGGCAAGATGTAAGCTGTAGTACACACAAAAGATGGACAGAGAACTGCAAACGTCCACACACAAGATAAAACCTCTGAGACACTTAAATACAAACTTTGAAGCTGATTTCACATGCTGAGAAGAGGGAGGGAGTGACATCATTCACATTTCAACAGGGAGACACACTGTCTGTTTCAGTTACATTTCTGTAAATGCTACTCGGTTCCAATCAGCAGCACCTAAATTTGTTAAACTCTCACCTTGACTTTTCTTGTGGTTTATAACCATAATTGTTCAAAACTGTTCAAAATTACCTGTTACATCTACACCGAATTCAGCTTGATTAACTTTAAACAAAACTGACCCACATAGGAAAAAGTACACGGATGCTTTTTGTAATGTTGTAAGGGTGTTGGCTTTGTGCTGCTGTAGTTTTCTAGGATCTACAATCGATCATCCATAGTCTAAGCTAGCTATTCTAGGCTATACAACCATTTCCACACTCAAACCCACTTTGCATCATTACAACCAATTTATGAGGTTTAACTAGTGCATATTTCAGGTAACAAAATGGTTCCTATTGGCACACTTTGAGACATTAAAAATGGAAAGCAGACAAAAACTTCCAATCAAGCCAAACTTTAATGTAAATTCTGGTTCTGTATTACCTGAATCTTCTCAGATTCAGTGTGAATGTGCACTTACTGCTGACCTAAAACCACACCATTCATTCTGATAGCAGGTGAAAGAGGAGAGAAAACTGCCTTGACCCAATATTTGGAAGTTTACGGTGGTCACTGCATCACGCACTTCTCTTTTTGTTGTTTAGCATACTTCCTCCTGCGCTGCTCCAGGCCACGTTCCAGACGCTCATCCTCCTCCACAGCTCTAAGGACCAGAAGAGAGAAGAAGATGGTTACAAGCTGCCTGCACCTATTTTTATGTTGTGAAAATTGTGGATGTCAATTTTTCTTTTAAAGTGTCTTTCAGTTATTTAGGGTAGTGACTTTGAAGTGAAGTTGAAGGTTGCTGTTGGACAGACCGACGGAGAGGGGGATGAGTGAGGTGACAGTAGCTCAAGAGGAAGAGCAGGTCATCTTCTAATTGGAAGGTTGTGCTTGTATGAATGTATATGAATGGCTGAGACCTTATAAGGCACTCTGACCCCAGGCCATTTACCATTTACAAACAGATAAATGAGGTTAGTTAAGAGTAAATTTGTTCCGAAACTACTGATGTTATCACTGTCTTATTGCTGAGCCAAGAGGTTCAATAAAAAATGCAAAAAGAGATGGAAGTAGTGGTTGAAAGTTGAATATGAAACCATGATTTGCTTCCAGGCTCGTTGTGATGTTTCATACAGAAAATCACTGCTAATGAAATTCACTTTTTAGTTGAATCTAAAAGTGTAGCCTATGAATAGTTTATCATGTGTGTATCATGTGTGTATCATGTGTGTATCATGTGTGTATCATGTGTGTATCATGTGTGTATCATGTGTGTATCATGTGTCTCACCCTCTTTCCTTGGCATCTATACTGTGGACCAGTTCGTCCCTCTGGTTCACCAGTGACACCAGCTCCTGAAGCAGCAGCTGCTCTCTGTGTTTATGGGCCTGAGTCTTCTGCCACTCTGCAGCACAGAGAAACAGAGGTGGGGCAGAGAACAGTTTTGGGAGGAAACAAGGAAATTTTCACCAACAGTAACGAGCTGCTTTTTACATTTTTTCTCTATAGACAAAGTCAACAACAGAGACCCTGACTCCAGCTATCAGTAAACATGTAAAATTAGGACCCTGTACTACAAAGCAAGTTCAACATACCAGGATATCAAGTGCCAATATTCATAAAAAGTCAAGCCAAAAAGGAAATCTGACAAAGGCCATCTGGTTTCACGGTGAATGTAGTGGCTGTCAGCTATGCTTGATAAGACAAGTCCTGCAAAATTAAAGGCCGTCCCTCTGTGCAGGGACATAGTTGCAAAGTACACAGGTAATATTTCTAGTGACACAGACACTGAGTGAATTCTGGCTTGGTGTGGAGTGAGAGGATGAGTCATTAGACAGAGGGTTGTGGTCATTCTGCTTCCCTTTGCCGTGCCCCATTTTCTGTTGTCGACTCAATGAACCTGCAAATCTGTTTTGAAAAGAAGTGCAGCGGAAAACACGTGACAAGTGCTGAACTCACACTGAATGCTTGTCCTTTTTTATACCGACTGAATGTTCTTGTTGTGCAAATTCTATTTAATTTGTCTCTATTTGTTGAAAAAGCGAGGAAGCTAGTGCCAAAGGTCACAAAAAGCTGCTTGAAGTGAAACATGTTTTGCTTTTTATTTGTACAACCAAAGTTACTGATGAAATTCATGATTATGAGTTTGATGTGATTTAAAATTAAACCTATGCTTTTCTGTCACTGTTTGTTGAGGTGGGGTGTGAAAATATTTCCTCCTGCCAAGTGAGGATTGAAAGAAAAAGCTGACAGGGTAAGTCAGTGGTTAAGCCTCAATCTCAGCAGCAGCTGATTAGTTATACTGCATGTCATGATTTGCAAATAGAATTTCATTTTCGGCTGCCACTAAATAGCATTTGATCTCTCAGTAGGGTTTTTTGTTTTGTTTTTAAACAGAGGGTGCCAGTTCCCATTTCTTAGCTCTACTGGAACATCTCAGAAGCTAAATTAAACCTCATGAAGGTTTTTAACAATTGACCTGTCTGCAAAACTACACTTAAACTAGAATATGGGAATATGAAACAGTTTAATACCGACTGTTAGAAAGCCATACCATCAATTGCCATCATGTCCCTCAGCTCCTTGTTTAACAGCTCAAATCTTCTTTCCAAGTCTTGTTCTTCAAGCCTGGTCATCAGAACAGATGGATAAGGATTTATGAGACACCAATATTTGTATTTCATTTAACTTTCTTTTCTTAGGTGGGAACCCCCAGCCAAGATTTGAACCAAGATCCTTGCTATGAAGTGTTATGACAGTGTTAACCCCTGCACCACCACACCATCTGCTAATAGAGGGGTCAGTAGTTTAATCCCCTGCTCCTCCAGTGCACAAGTTTCATCAGGCAAAATACCAAAACCCAAGGGGTGTGTGTGTGTGTGTGTGTGTGTGTGTGTGTGTGTGTGTGTGTGAACACGTTTAAAGCCATAGAAAAAAGCACTGTATGAATTTGTGTATGTGAATGGGTGAAGGTGGCGTGTAGTAAAAAGCACTTTGAGTACTCAGAGTAGAAACGTGCTATAAAAGGATCACTCAATTTACCAAATACACCAATCAGGCACAGCAATATGACCACCTGCCTAACATTGACGTTCCTGTCCCGTCGAGACATGGACTCCACTAGAGCCATGAAGATGTACTGTGGTGTCTGGCACCAAGATGTTAGCAACATACCCTTTAAGTCCTGTTCGGCCTCCGTGGATCTGACTTACTTACTTTCTAATATATCACACACTAACAGGAGTCATGATGAAGAGATAATCAGTGTTCTTCACCTCACCTATCAGTGGTCATTACGTTATCCCTGATTGGTGTACATGAAGCAAGTCAGCAACATTTTTATAACTAGAGAAAGTAAAGAATCACTTAAAGTAGTGAGAAAAAAGGAAAATGCTAAAAAAACTAAAAAAACATTTCAATTTTCATCTAGTTTTTTAACATGAGGAGGTTGCTACAGGAAATAACCAAAAGGCTGATCTAGAGTTACAGCTTCAAGACCACTGTCTCAAAGCAATCCAGCTGTAATAAAACTGCTGAGATATACAGTACTGTGCAAAAGTCTTGAACCACCCCTTATTCCTTTAAGACTGTCCTGTCATTTTTAAAGTGGTCTCTGCGTTTTTCTTTGGACATTGGCTGCTTTTTCACTTATTTTCAGCTCTGTGCTTGTACCTGACCATTTTCACAGGATTCTTTTTTGTAAGGTAAAAACAGACCTACAAAAAATATATACCTAATATACAATATATCTATATATATCTATATCTATCTATCTCTATATATATATATGTATATATATAATATATACAATATAAGTCATGTCCTTAAGAAAAAGGAAAGATCCCCTTCTGCTGAACCATCTACTGGTTACCAAAGCCTCATCATAAATGGTGTCAATGGAAGGATGGCCATCGAGAAACCATTCTTAAAGAAGGAAAACAGGGAGAAAAGGCTGACGTGTGCCAAAATTACACAAGAACTCTGTGACATAGTTTAGGGCTACATTCAGTAAGTGGTGTTTCAGAGCTAGTCAAAATTAAGTGAATTATTAACACAGATCCACCAGGCAATACCATCTGGTAAATGGACTGATTCTTATATAGCGCTTTTCTACTCTCCCTGAGTACTCAAAGCACGTAATACAACATGCCACATTCACTTTCTTCTATGATTTTAGGTGCTCACTAACTAACATTCTCACTCCGATGAATGCATCGGACAGCAACTTAGGGTTAATATCTTGCCCAATGATATTTGGCCTGCAGACTAGGGAGAGCCAGGGATTGAACCACCATCTACCTCCTGAGCTACAGCCACCCTATCTGGAGTGGCAATCTGGAAAGCATCTGGCTGACAACAGCTTTATTAAACAGTAATCCCAAATACACTGCGAGTGCAGTAAAAGCATACCTGATAGAAAAACCACACTGTCAGTCATGGTTTGGCCTAACCAGAGCTTGGACCTATTTATTATAGAAGCAGTGTGGGATAATCTTGACTGAGAACAGAACAGATACAACTAAAGAAGAGGTTTGAATGTCCTTTGTACTTTTCCTGAAGACTACTGAAAGAAATTACATGAAACGTTGTGTAAGAGAGTTAAAGCTGTGTTGTAGAATGAAGGTGGTTATACTAAATATTGACTTTTAAGCTTGCTAAATTTGTACAAACTCTGTTTTTTTGCCTTATATGCTGTAATTCTATGTATTCTTGCACATTTCAACATTTCCTATTTTCCCAGCAAAATATGAAGGAATGAGGGCGGCTCAAGGCTTTGTACAGTGCTGTATGAAACTCATCCTAAAATAGATGTTTGGTCATTTTTTTAGTGTTTGAACATGAGCAGAAACCTTGTTGATAAATTAAGTAATTAATTGTTCATCCAAAATTGATGCAAAAAGGACAAATTGGCAGACAAAATGTCAGAGTGTTGACTTGATGTGTCACAGATGTGTCACAGCACTCCCCAACCAAAGGTCAAGAAAGGAAATTTTAACTGCCGACAGAGATAAGCTAAAATCTTTGGTATAAGCAAGCAACTACCAAAGCAAGAACATAAATTTGGCAGAACTTGCACCGCAGTGACAACATTAACACATAAACACATTTACATTTTTCAGGTGCTCTCTTAGAATCATCAACCACAAATTAAACTAACGTTTATTTAGTAGTATTAGGAATGCAACGTGTGTTTAAATATAAACTCTGCATAGTATTTTTGGGGATCTATCTGTAGAAAAACACTATCATCATATGGTCTGTTTAGCAGCTGGAGCCTTATACTTTAGCAGACAATCGTTCACAGGTGCCGTTTGCCAAATTTAACAAAACTTGCGACAGTTCAAATTCTTTTGAGTTTTCACAATAACTTAATGGCCTACAGTTTGGTGAATGATTATGAATGAACTTTAAAGTTCTCACAAATTAGTACTATTGCCTCCTGGTTGTATGTACCTCCCGTTATTTTAGGGGTAGCTACAGCTCAGAACTTAGAGCAGGTCACCTACTAATCGGATAAGTTGGTGGTTTGAACCCTGGCTGCCTCAGTCAGGCACGCCAAATATCCTTGGGCAATATACTAACCCATATTCACACTCTGATGCATCCATCAGAGTGTGAATATGGGTGAATGTTGGGCATGATTGAATGCATTTACTCATAGAAAAAGAATGCTTGTGTGAATAATGAATTTTGTATAAAGTGCTTTGAGTAGAAAAACGCTATATAAGAACCAGTCTATTTACTTTCTCCCATCAGTGTCACAGGCCTGGACACATCAAGTATGAATATGAGTAAAATATATACATATTTGTAACCTGCCTCTGCTGAGCAAGTGCTGCTAAATGGACGTAGTGGAGAGATTTTTTTGTTAATGTCAATGGCATACTGTAAATTCTACAGTTTGTGTGTGTGTGTCTTACAGTAGCTGTAGATGGTCCTGCCTCCGGATTAAAGCATTTTTCTTGTTAACCAATGTGAACCATTCCTGAATCAACCTCTCCTCCTCCTCCTTGTCACTGCCTGCAGGGTAAAATCATCATTAATTTCCCGTCTTGGTTATTATCTTTTTTTTTCTACTTCTTAGATTAGAACATACACTAATGTTTGTTCAGTGTCAGGTATTTTACCTGTTTCCAGCAACTGTCTGAGTTTCCTTTCCACCACACCTGCTCTGTTATCAATGTGATTTTGTTCTGCTTCCAAGGCTTCCATTTGATTCAACACATACTCGCTGGGGTCCTAGATACAACAATGAACACATATAATTACTCACTGTTTTTGAATTAATGATTCATAACTGAATAAAAACGATAATTTGAGCAGACGATAAGAGGAATTCCTTACGCACTTTACAAATTTCAATAAAACAGCTGTTTGCTCACCTGGCCCGCTGGTCTTCCGTCCTTTAACACAGCATCCATTCTCTCTGCATGAACAAAATGTAAAAATGAGCAACCAGTCATTAATCATTATATCCAAGTTCTGTTGTTGTTGTTGGGTTTTTGCTTTTTGTTTAAGTCAAACAGAACTAACCAGTTTCTGACTTCCTTTGGGCTTCATGTCCCACAATAGCCTGCAGAGACAAAAAACATCCACACATAATGTAGATAAGAGAAAGAAGGACATTTCAAAGGAATAAACAAATCAGGGGAGGCAACATAAGGTAACATACCACTGATATGTCTCCTTCTTCTACTGACCCACTCCTGCGCTGTGACCTACGCTTCTTAACCAGATCAGCATCTCTGACATGAGAGAAGCCAGACTTGAACAGAAAGTGAGTCCTTGGTGGTGCCACTGGAGACTGAGCTGCACTCACCCCAGCAACCTGCAAGCGTTTGGTTCTGGGAGGCGGAACCACGTCCCTGCTGGCTTTAGTGTCCTTCTCTGCAGTGCTTACACTCCCAAGACTTATACCTTCCTCCTGGAGTCTCTGGGCACAGTAGCGAACAGTTGCCTCGGGGTCGTCTTGGGCCTCCCGGTCCCCTGCTACAGCATAACTGGACTCACTGGTGTCTTTGTCTATGTGAAGCACACTGAGCTCCTGGCCAGTGAAATATGTGCGGATCTGGTTAAGGTAGGTCATGACAATGAGGCGGTCAGGCACCGCAAGCATTACCATGTCTGAAGGCTCCATCAACCTTGAAATTCCAAGTTCAGCAAAACCATTAAAGGCCTGCAACATGTTCAAATAGAGATACAAGGATATTATAAGGACTTTCCAAATATTAAGTAATCAGTACTTGTAATTTCATAAGAATATAGGAAATTGTTAACCACCTTTTTGTTGTTTTGCTTGATGTCATATGGATCCAACATTTCAAAATTACTAGAAAAAGACAAAACAGGGCAACATACCACATTTATGTCTTAAGTTTTCATTGAACCTTTAATTAACCAGTAAGTGCCTTGACAAAGATTATTTTTCAAGGAAAACCTAGCCAAGAAAGCAAACCAAAAACTATAAAATCCTGTACGATGTGTAAAACAAATTTAAAATCAAGCTTAAAACTACACATTGCATCTAAGTTAAGACTGTGCTTCTGAGAAGCCAGAGCAAGCAGTAAGGCTTAAGCACAACTAACAAGACAATCAATCTCTACTGGAGCAAAGTTTAGGTAGCTACTCTGTATTGTGTTGGCACATGGCATCCTTAAATTTAGTTGAATCAGTTTCATATAGACTAATAATAATAATAATAATAATAATAATAATAATAATAATAATAACTTTATTTATAAAGCGCTTCCAAACAAAGTACTGAACAGCTATTTGAAGATAAAAAGATGAATAAATAAAAGCAATACAGAAAAGAAAAAAAAAAGAATTACTAGAATTAATTTTTTCCACAGTGTTGTGGAAAAAGAAGACATGAGTGGACAAG
Organism: Etia nguti; assembly: GCA_015106755.1. Classification (NCBI taxonomy): domain Eukaryota; kingdom Metazoa; phylum Chordata; class Actinopteri; order Cichliformes; family Cichlidae; genus Etia; species Etia nguti. The sequence goes on from VUQG01042936.1 coordinate 14,618, forward strand.
GGATGTGGAATGCTAGCATGCAAATAATCCCAGCGGAAGAGGTTGCACGAATGTCACAATGGACCTATGGAATCTTAGACACCAGACTAACATCAAAACAACTATTAGCTCAGTGTACCAACATCCGAAAGAAGATCACGGGGAGATATCATCATCCCCGCCCTCTGAGATTGGGTACCAAGCTCAACAAAAGGTGCGTTGAGTCCGAGAGCAGCTGATCTGAGAAATAAGATCGTGGCTAAGCTGGAAACCCTCCGTGCCAGATTACCAAGACTACATGAAGTTCCCTCTGATGGACTAGTAGAAGATTTGAATGCAGCTTTACGGACAATCCCTACTGCGACCATCACTGAAACCAGCCAGCTGATCTATACCACGGCAGCATTGATAATTGAGATGCTTTGGTATAAGACACACAGCAACAAGGAGCAGTACCCTCCATGGAGAAGGAAACTAGAGGTCAAGATCAAGGCAGCATGGAGGGAAGTTGGGCAACTATCGGAGCTGCAGAAAGGTGTGGTGAAGAATGGGGTGTCTAAGAAGTACAGCAAGCTATCCATACCTGAGGCCTTAGAAACTACCAAGCAAAAAATAATAGCCTTGGCCAGCTGTTTGGAGAGATATACCAGAGAGACAGAAGCCAGGAGAATAAACCAGATGTTTTTCAGTGAAACCATCCAAGGTGTTCTCTCAGTGGCAGGAGAACAATTTGAGAACAGCCCCACCAATCCTGGAGACAGACAAATACTCGAAGAGCATATGGGAGAAGGATGCAATTCATAACAACAATGCTCAGTGACTAGAGGAGCTAAGAGCAGACCATAGGAACCTCCACGAAAAGAGTCCAGTAACTATCACAGAGGCAGACATCCAAGAAAGAGTATCAAGCGTGAAAACATGAACAGAACTGGTTCCTGATGGTACACACCTACTGGCTAAAGAAGCTGACTGCGACTGTTGTGTACTGTATGAAGAGGGCAGGATGGAGGACCCAAAATGCAGACTTACCAAGACAAAACTAAACAAAAAAGCAGCTTTACTGCTAAACTACAACGATACAGAAAGCAAACTGGAAAGAACTGGAACTAGACAAGCAGGCAGAATGAGACAAGATGGCGCCTGTGATCGGCAATGCCGCTGTCAAACTCTCTAGTCTTCTGTTTTCTGTTGCATTACCTATTCTGCTGTTGTCTGTGGATGAGATTACAGCTACCTATGTTTACGATCGACACACTTTATTTCGGATTAAATCAACAGTGGAGTCTATGGATGAAAACTGGAAACACTTTGGAGGCTTCCCTCCACCATTTGGGTGATCAGCTGTTGCCCATAACCTCCCATGCTTGCCTGTGTCGGGGAGAAACCGGAGCCGCCGTTCCCGGACAAATAATCGTCAGAGAAGAAGAGGAAGAAGAGCGGGCATCCAAGTGAGATTACGGAAATATAATGGTACCATTGATTTAGCGTCCTGCTCGGGGCTCCCAGCGCTGGATGTTTTAGCTAAGACAGACCTCCAGCTAAATCCACTGCAGTACGGCTTCCCGCACGGGCTTCGTCAGGATGCCGTGTCTGAGACCAGTTTTCCCAGACCATGTGAGTGACCATATCATTGTCCCACAGCTTATGATAAACGGTAAGAAGTCCCGGGGAGTGTGATTAAGATGACCCTATTAAACTGCCGTTCGATCTCAAATAAGGCATTAGTCCTCAATGATCTTTTTATTAGGAATAACTTGGATTTTATGTTCCTAACCGAAACTTGGCAGCGGAATATGG
>VUQG01042952.1:0-10041 GCA_015106755.1 Etia nguti
GAGTTATTTGGGCATAACAAGGGGCGTTATGCATGGAGGAAAAAGAACACAGCATTCCAAGAAAAACACCTGCTACCTACAGTAAAATATGGTGGTGGTTCCATCATGCTGTGGGGCTGTGTGGCCAGTGCAGGGACTGGGAATCTTGTCAAAGTTGAGGGACACATGGATTCCACTCAGTATCAGCAGATTCTGGAGACCAATGTCCAGGAATCAGTGACAAAGCTGAAGCTGCGCCGGGGCTGGATCTTTCAACAAGACAACGACCCGAAACACTGCTCAAAATCCACTAAGGCATTCATGCAGAGGAACAAGTACAACGTTCTGGAATGGCCATCTCAGTCCCCAGACCTGAATATTATTGAAAACCTGTGGTGTGAGTTAAAGAGAGCTGTCCATGCTCGGAAGCCATCAAACCTGAATGAACTAGAGATGTTTTGTAAAGAGGAATGGTCCAAAATACCTTCAACCACAATCCAGACTCTCATTGGAAGCTACAGGAAGCGTTTAGAGGCTGTTATTTCTGCAAAAGGAGGATCTACTAAATATTGATGTAATTTTTCTGTTGGGGTGCCCAAATTTATGCACCTGCCTAATTTAGTTTAGGTAACTATTGCACACTTTCTGTAAATCCTATAAACTTCATTTCACTTCTCAAGTATCATTGTGTTCATCTACTATATGATATATTTAAATGAAATTGCTGATGCAAACAACCAATGATTTATAAAGGAAAATAGTGAAAATTATCAGGGGTGCCCAAACTTTTGCATCCCACTGTATGTGAGGGTGACACGGCCTGTATCTGGACAGTGGTGTGTGTGGTTGGAGTGACAGTTGGGTTCAAGGTGGGGATAGGATTACATCATGGATCTACTTTGAGCCCCTTCATGTTTGTAATGGGGATGGGCAGGTTAACAGATGAGGTCAGACTGAAGTCTCCATGGACTATGATGTTTCCAGACGGTGATGTGATCTCTAGTGAGAGCAGGGTTGCAGATGGAAAGGAAGTGGTTATACACAGGTGAGAAGAGAAATGAAAATTAGTAGAGGCAACACAGATTACATGTGTGTGAATGACAGGGAGAACAGTGTAACAGAGAGGATGCAAGAAGCAGAAATAGTGAAGTGAACCTCCAAAACTGCAGGCAGTGCACAAGAGGGATGAAGAAGAGAGGCAGAGTGTCAGCATGTGATCTGTGGCATAAAGATAGTAGCAAGAGTCAAAGGGAAGTTTTCAAGATGGTAGTGAGACCTGCTGCGATGCATGGTGTGGAGATGAAGGCACCGAGTTAGAGGTGACAGAGCTGATGATGTTTTTATTGGGAGTGACCAAGTGGCAAGACTGAGATGGTCTGGAAAGAGAAAGACCTTGGAGGAGGTTCATGGATGTAGAGAAGGAGGACATTTAGAGGGTTGGTGTGACCGATGAGGATGCTAGGGATGGAGTGAGATGGAGGTAGATCTGCTGTGGCGACCGTTAAAGAGAGTGACTGAAAGAGGAAGAAGAGGAAATGAAGAATTGTGAAACCTAAAGATTTTGTTAATTAGTTGTTATTCACTAGTTTTATTTAACATTTTGAAAACAGCATTTGTTCTGAGATCACATCTTACGTAGCTCGTTATTTGGCGTGTGTGCAGGTCAGATAAAAAAAAAGATAGAAATGATGATAATCTGATGTTTTCAGTCTTTTAATAAGTAAACTTTCAAACACGTGTTGGTTCATTTTGAACATTTAATGGCTGAATAATTAAAACAAACCCATCCCAATAGATTTAAGAGAATAGAAGCACTAAATATTTGTTCGAGGTCCACAGATTAGACGAGGACTGAGTGTTTATACTGGTCTCTATGTCTCTATGTTAATATGAGACGATGCTGGATCTCACTCTGCTTCACTGTCTCGTCTCTGTTCTTCTTTCAGGTGTTCACGTTTTCCAGCAGATGTACGGCTGTGAATGGGACGATGAGACGAATGAGGTGGACGGCTATGAGCAGTTTGGTTATGATGGAGAAGACTTCATAACATTTGACCTGAAGACCGAGACGTGGGTCGCTCCAAAACAACAGGCTGTGGTGACCAAACACAAGTGGGACAGTAACAAAGCTTTTTTAACCAGTGTGAAGAACTATTACACTCAGATTTGTCCTGAGTGGGTGAAGAAGTATCTGAACTATGGGAGGAGCTCTTTGATGAGAACAGGTATCACATGACCAATCACATGACCAGACTTAGTGTGATAAGTTACCTCATTTTTATTATGTAATACTTGTACTTTTATACTTAATACTTTTTTTTAAATCATCAGTAGAGTTCATTTTAGTGTTTTTTTTCTCTCACTCTCTCCCTGCTAATCTCATGTGTTTTTAATAGGGGCGGGACTCGATTAAAAAAAATTATCTAATTAATTAGAGGCTTTGTAATCAATTAATCTCGATTAATCGCATTTAATCGCACAAGAAAATTTGCCCCAAAGTGCAAATGTTTTTTTGATTTAAAAACGTTTCAGTGGGCGACAGAATCAAATAATAGACATGCACATGAATATTGTAAACTCAGGCTCTTTTAATTTCTGGTGGGAAAAAAGAGCTTGAACTGCATTTCCAATGCAAAACAGAAAAAAATAATATCCCTGGACAAAATTTGGCAGACTTAAAAATAAAGTGTTATTATAAGTACTTTAAGTACATGTTCAAAGTGGTATTGTCTTTAAATAATAATAATAAAAATTTCAACATAAAGTGCAGTTGTTCTTCTTAAAAATTAAGTCAGAAACATAAAAGGTTATTTGACCAGCTTCACCTTTAAACTCTGAGTAACCTTAGCCAACATCATTTTGTACATTAGTCTAAAACAGTTTGATCATCGAACATTTTAGTGCAAAAAATAACAAACCCATTGGACTCACACTACCTCCATGCTTATTTACTGTCAGTCTCTTTCAGCCAGTTACTTAGACAAACTAGCCTGTTCACATTTTCAGAGCTCAGGGCAGCTCTCTGTTTTGCTACTATGTGACCTGCACGTGACAACAGTCTCTCACATGGGACAGAAGTGGCAGGACTAATCAAATACTTGATTGGTACTGCAGATAGCTGTGGGTGGGTCCCTGCTCGACTGTACCACCACTGCAGCGGGCAGTCTGTCTCACTGATGGTGGATTCTGCTCTGTACAAACTCAGGGCCCTGTTACACAGGGCGTCCTCATCTGAATCAGAGTCTGAAGACAATGAAGAGAGGAGGAGGCTCTTTGTTGTGGCTGGCTCCTTTGTGGTGGCATCTTTACACTGTTCCTGCAGCAGGTCCCTGAAGGCTGGTCCAAACTTCTTCTTGCTCTCCCCTTACAAGGCACTTTAAATCCTTAAAGCGGGGGTCAAGCACAGCAGCTATCTTGAGCCAGTGATGCTTGAGTGTAGCTACACGTTGGGATAGGTCCTTTGTGAAGGCAGTCTTAAATGTCACCATGTAGTTTGAGTCATCATCAGAGACCTCCATGGTGTGATGCAGGTGGCAGAAAGCAGGTAAAACCACTGAACATGAGACATGTCTCACCTCCAAGAAGCTCAGTCACAAACCTGTAGTAGACAGTTACAAGAAAGTAATTATTTATCTACACAATAACTGTCAACTATAGAGCTTTTTGAAGAAACGGTAACGATAAGTTAAAAAATAGTCTTATTTACCTGCATGGCTCAAGGACAGTCGCCAGCTTTTGGAGTTTTTTGGAGTTGTGCTTTAGTTTGTCTAAAGCAGCAAAACAGCCTCTTGATTCTTTAGTAGATGAGAAACCAAATCCAGCGTTGAATTCCACCGCGTGGAAACATCCTGTATGAGTGGCTCTTTCTGTTGCCCCAGTCTTGTTTGCTCCTGGTGTAGTTCCTCCATATTAGCAGGTCTGTCTGTGATGCATCTAACTTTACTTGCTTTTCAGTGTCATAAAGCTGTTGAATTTTACTTGAAATAGTCTTTTGGCACGGCAGTTGGAAAGTTGGATCACCTGACGCTACAGTTAGCGTCAGGTGTTCTTCTACCACTGATAGTGGTCTACAGTCCAGAGCAATCCATTTTGTGAGAGAATTTGTAAGTTTGACTGATGTTGATTTACTCATTTTGGTCCTGAAGCCAGTCATTTCATCAAGTTTGGGCTGCCAACACCTTTTGCTAGTACTCGAACTGCTACCGCTAACAGCTCCCACAGTTTGCTGCAACATGTTTTGCATTTAGATGGTAGCGTAAGGTTGAAGTGCTTCGGTGGTATGAAAACTCCTTTTTGCACAGTCTGCACAAAACCACACTTTTATCAAGGCTTCTGTTTGGTAGTCTTTAGAAATGAAATTTGCCTCCGATCAGTCCTAGCAACGTAGCTCTGATGAGGGCATCAGTGTAATCGGTATACCAGGAAATTGTATATTGACGAAAGTTCCCTTTGCTTGCAGTGCAAAGTGCGATTAAATGCGTAAACTTTTTTTTTTTTTTCAAATTAATTAATCTCAATTAATGCATTAAAATCCCACCCCTAGTTTTTAACAATCAAATTTTTATTCTTAAATTTCAAAACCATCACCACAGCCCTTTCTAGTGTGTTTCTCCCTCTATTCAGAGATTTTTTCTTATTTTTTTATTCGACTCTGTAGTATCCTTCATTTTTAAACTTTACATGGTATGTACCTTAATATGTGTGTCTAAGGCATTCAGACTACATCAAACAGAAATGATAAGTTAGCATGCTGTTATATAGAAACACTGAACTGTGTTTACTCTTTACTCTACAGTTCTTCCCTCAGTGTCTCTCCTCCAGAAGACTTCCTCCTCTGCCATCAGCTGCCATGCTACTGGTTTCTACCCTGACAGAGCCGAGATGATCTGGAGGAAAGATGGAGAGGAGACTCATGAGGGTGTGGAGATAGGAGAGATCCTCACCAACAATGATGGGACCTTCCAGATGAGTGTTAACCTGGATCTGAGATCTGTTCCAGCTGAAGACTGGAGGAGGTACGACTGTGTGTTTCAGTTCTCTGGTGTAAATGAAAACGTCACCACCACACTGGATAAAACAGCCATCAGGACAAATGAAGGTAAGAATATAATCAGAAATTATGAATATGTGTTTTTTTGTGTGTTTGAGCTGATGGGTGTCATGAAATAATGACTTTATTTTCAAAATGTAATTTTATTCATTTTATAGCTCACAATGGACCTGTAAGAACTCATCATATGACACAGATCATATATAAACAGTCTGAAACTGAAAAAACAACAACCCACAAACACAAATGTTTTTTATTTATTACTAACTAATCATTCATGGTTAAATGTTTAATTTTTTTTTATAATATTAGTATAATAAAGTGTTAGTATGAGTTAAAGAAGTTAAAGACGTTAAGGACAAAAATGTCAGTTTTGTCTTTATCTTTATTTTTAAAACAAATTCAACATTTTTGTCAGTCATTGAACATAAATTTGAGTGTATTTTTTTTTTTACAAAACAACATTTAAAATAATAAATCAGTCGTTTAGTGCTCGTCTTCTTTGTTTTTTCATTTGTTTGTTTTTAGCCTCGACAGAAGTGCCCAACATCACGATCGGCCCCAGCTCCAGTCCCACTGCCGTCCCCATCAGCATACCCATTGTCACTGCTGCTCTTGTTCTTGCTGTCATTGCACTAATTGGATTTATTATTTACAAAAAGAAAACTGGTGAGTGAACCAAAATGTCCAAATATGATTTTAGTATTTTTAGTGTTTTACCAAGTTGCAAATTAAAACAAGCTTCAGGTCCTAGTACAACAACGATGTTTAAGCCACAGAGTCATGATAATATAACAGTGTTATCATAGTGATAACAGGAACCAATAGTAAATAAATTAACAGGTAAAGTGACATAGAGAGCATTGTTTGAGTTAGCGGTGTTGGGATCAGTGTTCTTGTACTCACAGCTATGATCACTGACATTTGATTCCTTCTTCTTGTTTTTACTGCTAAATCTTTAAAACTCATAAATAAATTTTCCGTTCAGACATTTTGAGCAGATTTCTGTTCACATTAAAATCTGCTTCACTGAATGTGAATTAGAGACTAAAATTAAATGCATGGAAACAAAGCAGATGACTGGCAGTGTGTTGAGAAATTAACCACAGCATCACTACAGAGCAGCTCGGCTGGTTACTGAAGTTTTAATATCTTGATTTTTCTTTTTTCTTTCTTTTTTTGTAGACACGATCACATCACCTGAAAATGATGCTGAAATGAGCCCTTCAGGTGTGTCTGTTTGTAACTGGAATGAAGGATTTGTTTGTGTCCTCATAAAGATTGTTCTGTAGTGGCTTTATTTTTTACATTTTGTAAATATTAAAGTAGAACATTGGATATTCAAATGATGTGCTGCAGCCATCCCCAGAACTCCTCAGGATCTTCATTTATTCTGTTGTCATTTTTCACCACCACACATCGTCACTCCTCTTCTTCTTCCACGGCCTGGATGTTGCACAGTCAACTTTTTACCTGAGCAGCTCCTCCATGTGCACTAATTGAGATTTCTGTTGTGCTCACATAAATTACATTTTAATACTAATGATTTAAAGCTGTCAGCAGATTTTCTAAGATAGTTCTGACCTACACAATGAAACAGTGCTCACATATTTTTCCAAGTTAAACTATGAAAGTGATAGAAACAGAACGATAAATCCTCTTGCAACTGAGAAAACTTTCCCCTCGTGTCTGTGTTTGTGTTCATGCTGTTTGTATTTAACACCATCATCAACATCAACAGATCATATTATTTTTTTAGTTGAACATTGTTAATCATTTTGTATTTTTCCTCCTCAGATTCAAAAACTTCTTCAGATGGTTCTACAGACATAACCAGCAAAACTCAGCTGATGACAGGTAAGTACAGACTCTGTGTGACACACAGCCTTAATCTTTGTGTGGTACCTCATGTTTTTACTCATTAATCTCATGGATTTTTATACTCTGATGCACTTTAAATTATTTAAAAAAATTCTGCAATGTTCAGCTGGTCTGACTCACCAGCTGCAGATTTGACATATAAACCTGCCATCGCCTTCATATTACACGTTTCTTCTCGTACAGTCGATTGTTTTCGCGTTGCTGTTTTCAAAATGCCCTCATCTAAAGGAAACAGCATCCTCAGTGGGAGCAACATACATGCTGAACATGCAACCACTGGCAAAGATCTAGATATAACAAACTAGACATTTTTATGACAGTGCACATCGCTCCAGTTGCTGTTCCTTATCTTGGTAAGAACCAGTGGCTTCCACTAAAACCTCATATATGAAGAATAACGAGGCCATATAACAGATTGTTACTGGGGAATAAGTAACTAGTTAAACTGTATAACTAGTGACAGGCGAGGGTTTGTGTGGAGATGGTCACGGCTCAGTGTTTGTGTGACACCTCTTGCATCTTCATGAGTTTTGTATTTTAGGATTCAAGGATTCTTTATTGTGATTCGCATCACATGTTTACATGAGGTGGAAAGAAATTACGTGCACACGGTCCTGGAGCGAAAAGAAACAGAATAACGAAGAAACAGAATAAAAAAGAAAAACAGAATAACAAGTAATAAGTAATACAAATAAATAGAGTGCAACAACCTGAGTACCAGTATGGAATAGAGATATAGAAATGTAGGTATAAATACTTCAGCTGCATACAGCATTTTAGTCTTTGACCTGAAAGTTGTTGCTTTTTTTCTTTAGATTAATCGACTGACAAAGAGAGTGTGATCTGGAACAAAGGTAACTGATGTCACTGAACACATCACATCACAGTCACCTTTGTGTTGTACTGAATGCTTTTAAAGAAATCCTTATTTTTTCCCACTGATTACATTTGCTGATGCATTTAGAATTTTTCGTTCACTCCTCGTTTGTGAAAGCTGAATTTTTGTCTGAACAGGAGACAGTTTTAACACGTGGACTAACTTCATCTCATGAGAGTTCACCTGAAACCCTGGCTGATTGTCACCTACACCCGTTTTCACACCTGGGCTCGTGTGATTAGGTAGAGGATCATTAGGGGGTCCATTGTCCCTCTCGGTGGGTTACTCCCACAGGGCTTAAATCTGGGACTGTCCACCATTTGACATTAGAACTGAGGAAGCTTCTCGGATGAGAGGTGAAACGTCTTCAAGCAACTTAAAGAAGTCCAGACGCTTTTCTTTCCAAGCTCCTTAGACTACGATGACCTGGATGACTGAGAACCTTCACAAACATAAACACATAAAAATAAAAATACATAAATAAAAACACTGAAAAATACATAAAAAGAGCAATTTTGATTTTTTTAAAATATAATTTTATACTGTAGATCTCTTTTATACAATAATAAGTATGTTTGGTTTAACTCTGGATGCCTTTCCTGACACAACCCCAAAGGGGATTTGTGTTTTGAGCTGGAATCCAACCAGCAACCTTTTACTTACTAGGTCAGTATTCTAACCACTACACCTTTGGAGGCATCATGATTCAAGGTCAATAAGTTGAACTAATAGTTCTCTCAGTTGCTTTGCTGTGCTTTGAATTAACTGCAGATCAGTTCATTTACACTCACTTTGCAATCACTGTTTTTAACATGAAGTGTCTTGAAACACAGAGTTTAAGATTTATTAAAACTGTGATAAATAATTAGTTAACACTTTGATGAAACCTATAAATAAGTATTGCAAAACAAATACTCTGTTATTGCCATATCTTTTGTTCAAACCCTGGTACATGTGACAGTGATGAACAGTCATGACTTTAATGGTTACTGTATTATGTATATACTACAGAGACATGTATGTGAATATTTTATTACTGTTTGTTCTGTTAGCAGGTCAATGCTGCTGCCAAAAATCAGGTTTACAGTGTGTGTGTGTGTGTGTGTGTGTGTGTGTGTGTGTGTGTGTGTACCTCATGTGGGGTTTATTGTAAAGATTATTTTATGTTGGATGTTTCAGGTCAGCTGTGTTTTGATTTATGGAATCGGGGAATTAGTCTTTGTTTTGTTATACTGCTGCACTGTTTCTATACTTGTACATCTGAATAAAAGTTTAACATTGGAGTCGTGCATGATGTCGAGTATTCAGAGTGTGGAGAGGAGAGTACAATTTCATGAGTGCACAGAAACTTTGTGAAAAGTGAATCATGTTCCAACCTGACACCAAAAATATTGAATTACTGAGTCTGTAAAGATGTGTGCATCACTACTTTCATGTAAAAGGTGCTGCCTTTACATTTTCCAACATGAAGTGTCATGAACAACATGAACCACTTTAGACTCTTCATCAAAGCGCCCCTAAAAATGATTAACAGTAGTGATAATAGTGTATTTTAGTATTATTGTCTTCAAATGTTATGTTTTCCTAACCTGTCTGTTGACAACAGTACAGAATGAAATGAAAACAGGTTTTCTGTCCCGTGTTGTTGATGTCATGATGTTACAGTCTCTCACACAGAGGCTGTTTGTCATTAATAACCTCATTAAGACTTCTGGCAGAAAGAAGATACAGAGGTAATTTAATTTATGACACAAATCAGTGATGCAGATTTAAAACACACTTTAACTGAAATACAGCAAAAGTTCAAACTGCTGTGATAATGCAGGGACATTATTAATGTGACTTATCAAATCAAATCAAATCAAATCACTTTTATTGTCACATCACATGTGCAGGTACACTGGTACAGCACATGCAAGTGAAATTCTTGTGTGCAAGCTTCACAAGCAACAGAGGTGTGCAAAATACAAGGAACAGGAACAAAGCAAAATATAAGAATGGGAATCTGAGAATTATATGAATAGATATATGTACAATATAAGAGTGTATGTGCATTGCTGAATGTGTATACTAAATATGTATATCTGTGTGTGTGTGTGTGTGTGTGTATATATATATATATATATTTTAAAAATTAAATACAATAGAATAAACAATAAAATAAAATATACAGAGGTTGGCAGTTGGAAATGTGCAAAACAAGTGGCATTTATATACAGTATGGAGTGCATAATGTTGAAGTTCTGGTAAGTGA
>VUQG01042955.1:0-32538 GCA_015106755.1 Etia nguti
TTGATACAATGATACTGTGCCCAAAGTCTCAATATTTTGTGTGGCCACCATTATTTTCCAACACTGCGTTAACTCTGTTGGGCATGGAGTTCACTAGAGCTTCACAGGGTGCCACTGGAATCCTCTCCCACTCCTCCATGATGACATCATGGAGCTGGTGGATGTTAGAGACCTTGCGCTCCTCCAGCTTCTATTTGAGAATGCCCCACAGATGCTCAATAGGGTTTAAGTCTGGGGACATGCTTGGCCAGTCAACTACCTTTACCCTCAGTTTATTTTTCAAGGCACTGGTCTTTTTGAAGGTGTGTTTGGGGCTGTTATCATGTTGGAATACTGTCCTGTGGCCCAGTTTCTGAAGGGAGGGTATCATGCTCTGCTTCAGTATGTCACAGTACATGTTGGCATTCATGGTTCCCTCAATTAACTGTAGCTCCCCAGTGCCAGCAGCACTCATGCAGCCCCAAACAATGACATCCCACCACCATGCTTGACTGTAGACAAGACCCCTTGTCTACAGTCAAGTCACCTGGTTACTGCCACACACCCTTGACACCATCTGAACCAAATAAGTTTATCTTGGTCTCATCAGACCACAGGTAATCCATGTCCTTAGTCTGCTTGTCTTCAGCAAAATGTTTGTGGGCTTTCTTGTGCATTATCTTCATGGTCTATGGGTATGGTCTGAGCACTAACAGGCTGACCCTCCACGCCTTCAACCTCTGCAGCAATGCTGGCAGCATTCATACATCTATTTTTAAAAGACAACCTCTGGATATGACACTGAGCATGTGCACTCAACTTCTTTAGTCGACCATGGCGAGATTTGTTCTGAGTGGAACCTGTCCTGCTAAACTGCTGTTTAGTCTTGGCCACCGTGCTGCAGCTCAGATTCAGGGTGTTGTAAATATTCTTATAGCCTAGGCCATCTTTATGTAGAGTAACAATTCTTTCTTTCAAATCCTCAGAGAGTTCTTTGCCATGATGTGCCATGTTAAACTTCCAGTTGACTGGAAGTATGAGAGAGTGTGAGAGCAATAACACCAAAATTCAAACACACCTGTTCCCCATTTGCAACTGAGACCTTGTAACACTAGCAAGTCACATGACACCAGAGAGGGAAAATGGCTAATTGGGCACAATTTGGACATTTTCATTTAGGGGTGTACTCACTTTTGTTTCCAGCAGTTTAGGTAATAATAGCTGTACGTTGAGTTATTTAGAGGGTACAGCAAATTTACACAGTTATACAAGCTGTACACTGACTTTACATTGTATTAAAGTGCCAAATCTTCAGTGTTGTCCAATTAAAAACTATAACAAAATATTAACAAAAATGTGAGAGGTGTACTCACTTTTGTGAGATACACACACACCACACACACACACACACACTAATTACGCCATGGGTATATAAGCAGTGCGAGTGCATCTTCGATTGCTTCAATTCCACAGTCCAGCAGACGTGTTGTTTTTTTTATTAAAAAACGCTATACAAATACAGGCCATTTACCATTAATATAATGTTTAAAATAAATGTTAGTCACCCTGCATTTAAGTCAATTTTCAGGAAAAATAGTTGGCACTGTTTACTGCAAAACTACTCATTTTCTGTTATGTCATCTGATTGAATCACAATTTCAGTGTAAGTACAATTAATGAATAGAAGTCTGCAAGTTAAAGATATTATGAGTAAGAGACCAAAAATCCTCAGTAAATCAGCGAGTAATCAGGTTCCAAAGACTGCAACATTACTAGTCTATCTGGATTTCGATTTTGCATTTTGAATGTCAGTAAAGTTAGTATTTTGCCACAGCCATGTTTTTTTTTTTTTTGATTTTATTGTTTTTAGGCAGCACAAGTAGTATATATAGTTGAGAAAACATTATTTTTTTTAGTTTTGGATGAGTTTTTGGATTTCGACGCCATGAGCTGCTCTGGAGGCTGTTCACATGCACTGACTTTGCTGTACAAGTCACAGTGCACCTGTGTATCTTTTTTACACAAAGCATTAAAAGTAATCTATTTATGTTTATCCTTAAACATAGGATACATAACTATTTCCTTATACTTCTCCCTTGTGTTTTTTTCCAGTGAGTTATATGACTTTTACCACTATTTCTACATGCTGACCAATGTCCTGTTCTACGTCAGCTCGGCCATAAACCCTGTCCTCTACAACCTGGTATCAGCCACCTACCGTCAGATCTTCTTCTCCACGTTGCGGTACTTCTGCATGCCCTGCCATCACACACCCAGGAGGCAGCCATACCCCCTCAACCGCCACTCCATTAGCATCTCCAGTAGCCACACCCTTTCCACTAACATCATTAAAGAGACGGCATACTGATTAAGCTGCAAATAAACACATTTTCTTTCACTTTGTCATAAATTCATACATTGCCAAATATTGATTCCATTTTCCCCAGAGGAAATTCTGGCATTGAGTTGGAGAATGTGGTCACCATCATCGTCATGTGAGGTTAAATTCTCACTTATTAAATGCTTTGATTTAATTTCAGACACATTTTCTCATGGATTATTGTGTTTCATACCTTTAACATGAGATTGTTAAATCAAAAAAGAAAATATGATGGAGGAAGGGGGAAAAAAGAAAGACTTTCCAAAAGATACTGATGTAAATGATTTATACTGTATGTTTGTACATATATGTTTTTATTACACCAATCATTTAAATTAATTTAATGGGTGGTGTACCTCACTGATTCAGTTTTTTTAAACATTTAGCTTATATTTAGCTCCTAACAGTATTTTCTCTTTAACAATGACTTGTAGAAATACTTTCACCACAACAACAGTTATGATGAAACCTTCCTTTTGGATGGATTGATCTGAGAAGAAACCCAGCTTTGATGTTAGGAAAAACAGTGCAAGGAACATCTATTTCTCTAAAATCTAAGTTGTATTGACAGCTGTATAGGAAGAATCTCTTGCATTATTACCATATACTCCTCTTGTGTGAGTTGGCTTTTGCAAAGCAAGCTTTTCAGCTAAATTCTTGGTGAAAATGAGGCGAATCCACATAATGGAGAGTCCTCATTGCTTCAACGCTGATATTCGTTTAGCAATTTTACATACTAATCAATATTATTGGCAGTTTTTAGAAACTGTGAAATTACTGTGGCCAGAATAGAAGTGGCTATAATTGATTATTTGAAGTATTTCAAGAACCAGTAGAGGCCATTTGGAGGAAGTTACACATGATGAAAAGTAATGGATGCATAGATGCAAATATCCTCACATGGAGAAAATAATAGTAACAGATACAGTGCTGCAGAAACAGACAGAGATCTGGGGAGCAAAGATTTTCTTCAGGACCAACGCAACAATGTAGAAACAATGTGAATGGTTAAAACACACAAGCTGCTAGAAAGGATTAACAACATGAAGTTGGGAATTACAAACCTTGTGATTTAACTTGGGGTTATTGTGTCAGATAACTGAACGCCCTACAAGGATGTGGGGTAAAAAAAATTTCTTAGCCTCTGTTGACGAAGGATGCCTACTGATAACCTGACGGAGCATGGTTTAGGGATAAATAACATACTTTCCTTTTGGTGCAATCCACAGTCATGTCTGCAGTTAAAAATCGTTTTACTTTTCACATTCGTGTTTTTGGCTGTTGCATTCCTGCAAATTATTATTTATATATATATATATATTTTTTTTTTTTTAAACAGACTCTAGTCATACAGGTCTCCTAATCTGGAAAAGATGTTGTGTGGCAGCCACAGTAACCAAATCAACTCTCGTTGTTTTAAATAGGAAGAAGGGGGAAAAAAGAAAAAGACAGATGCTGATAATTCCTTCATTGCAATAATTAGATTGCCATTTTTCACTTTATAAGAGACAGTTTGATCAGACCTATCTTCTGTGTGGGAATAACATCAACATCCAGTTGTCTGTGATTCTTTAGCCATCATCCCGTCACCAGTTTTAATCAGGGAGTAGTTTATGTTCAGAGTTTCGGTTTCGATGTTCATTGATTCTTTTCCTGGTGATATGCAGACTCACTGCTGATAGGGAATAAGTGTTATACTTGAAACCTGCTGAATGAGAATTTTATCTACACAAAAAAGGGACAAAAAAAGGGAAAAAATCTATTTATAGGCTACTTATCAATGAGGAGGTGAACAGTAAAAAAACAAATAAAATTTAAAAAACAGGTCAAATTAAAACCCCAAAAACCTAATATGACTTCCTGATGTTTGTATTTCGAGCCATGGGGCAGTACTGAAGTAACACACAATAATGTTTAAATGCATCAAGTTTAAAGTTTCAGCTCTAATTTGAAGCTGTGATGCTGAAGAAATAAATGGCAGCAATAGAGAGCACTATGCATAATACCGTGCACAGAGCCCGAAGCACAAAGACTGGTTTAATAAAGAAAGCTGATAACCAGTGTTGTGATAATGCATTAATAATGTATTATGCATCTCTAATTGGGGTTTTAGGTTTTGTCAAGCCAGCTTATACTGAAAAAGCCCTGCTATGTCAAACTTGTTTGTTTTATGTTGTAGAGTGAGAGAAACGCTTTAATCACTGGCTCTTAGTTAATATGCTCTGCATGTAGTGCAAGTGATTTACAACTTATAGGACTAATTTATACAGCACCACCTATTCTGATTTAATATATACGGTGGTGTCAGTGAATTAGCAGCAATTAACCATTTTATTCACAAGATGTTATTTTTAGCAGCTGGCAAGAGAGCCCATGCTTTTAATTCATGTATAACAGAACCCTCTATGCACTGATGTAATCTACCTGCAGATATCAATGATATTCATAATAGAAAAGTGTAGTAATGGTAAAGTGTGAAGATCACAGAAGCAGAATCACTCATTGCACTTTTTATTCTATTAAATCCTTACTTTTGAGTTTTACTTTTGCAGCCTCCTTTTATGTTTGCCAACATACATCAAAGGATCCTGTAGCATGCAAGCACTGGCAAAATAGAAACAGCAGCTGTGGTTGATGGGTGTGTCACTGGTTTTCCAAACATTTAGGTATAAATCAAAGCACTGAACAAACTAATACCTTGACCTTATGATGGAAAAGTAAAGCGATAACCCCCAGATGATCGTAGTTTTTCCCAGAGGGAAAAAATAAACAAAAACAGCTCATATCACCTCCCTCCAAAAAAAGTCAAGGCTACACTTTGGGGCCCAAATATGCAAAATATGCACAGAATATTCTGGGATATCAATTTCATAGTTGTTAATCCTTTTTTTTCCACATAACAACAACTTTGTGAACTACATGGTGTTGTTTCATAAATAGAAAAAGGTTCTCACCCATAAAAAGTGTTTTAAAAAAGGTTTAACCTCTGTGTCTTGTTTGTTCCTTTTAAAAAACTGGCCATTGTTTTTATTATCAGTGACAGTTATATGCTGTTTGTTGTAATATGACTTGAAATGTGTTCCTATGGCGTGTTTGTATATTCTTTTGCATGTGCCTCACTGGAACTTCAGCCAGACAATACATTCCCTAAAACACAAACTGACCCAAGGCCACGCTAAATCAAAAATACACAAAAAATTAACAAACTAATACAATGCACATTTACTTGTTGTTTTGTAAACTATACGGTAAGAACCTTTACATAGATGTTTTCTAATCGTTATTTTTCCTAGTCCAGAAATAATTGTAATAACTCCGCTACAGTGAATTAAGTGGGACACTGTGTGAAATGCCCATCCAACAAGTGATTGGCAGGCAATGTGTGTTAGAGACTTATACATTTGAGCTGTGTAGATCTTATATCCAGTGGAAGTTGTGGCTCTCACTTCCATTAGACCAAAGATCTGTGGGTACTGTTGATACCCTTAAAAAGAAACTTAAGACTCACATGTTCAGGCTTTTTGCTTTTATGTAGTTTGATCTATTTATACAGTTTTAATTGTTGTATTTTATTCTGTATTGTAAAGCACTTTGTGAATTTTGTTCTTAAAAAACACAATATCAATAAACTTTAATTACTTGTGTTTTTGTAGATCTTTTTTTGCCTTTTGTGAACATCCAAATAAGAGTTGGCAAACACACAACTTATGAAAATGTGTCTATTTAGCAAGTAGCTATAATGAAACCCAATCAGAGCCCTAGACAATTATCTTGTGACATGGTGGAGTGAGATTTTTTATATGATATCAAATGTTAAAAATGTGGCTCCTTTATGTAAAAAAAAAAAACATATGCTCATTTTGAATTTGATTCCAGCTACATGTATCAGAAAAGTCTAAACATGCCATTTTTTGTATTGTCCTTTTCTGATGTGCCAACTGCTTCCAGCGGATGACAGGTGTGGAGAGCAGGCAGGTCAGTTTAGCACCTAGACTCTTTTATTGTGGTTCCATGCTGATGAAATATGCACAGAATATTTTGACATTGTGTTGCTGAATAAAAAAAAGGCCATTCCTTCTCTCTCTCTCTCTCTCTCTCTCTCTCTCTCTCTCTCTCTCTCTCTCTCTCTCCTAAAGTTTGCCTTTTGTCCTATCTCTCTTTGCTCTCTCCTCTTACCCCCCCAGTCATGGTGGACAGATGTGAGCTTGGTTCTGCTGGAGGTTTCTTCTGCCAGAGGGAGTTTTTCCTTTCCTTTCAAGTGCTTGCTCATAGGGGGTTGTGTGATTGTTGGGATTTCTTTCTAATATTGTTACCTTACAATATGATATGCCTTGAGGGCACTGTTTTTATGAATTAGCTCTATATAAATGAAAATGAACTGAATTGAATTGGACATTCTTCCGCATGCAACATATATGTGGAAATGACTTAAAACATTTTTGAGAATTATAATTGGAATTATGACTAAGTCTCAAGATTTGCTTAATTTTTTAATTTTATAATTTACAGCGAATGAGGGACTAAGCCTATTCTCTGTCCTTTTACACTGAAAAACAGTTAGAACTTTTAGTCCTAAGCAGTCAGTCACAGAGTAGATCTTCCCATCTTTATATTAGGGTTTTTTGTTTTGTTTTTTACACCCAATGTTTTGGCTCGTTTCTAATTTAGCCAGTGAGATCCACCACTTATATTTTTAACAGTTACATTTTCCAATCTCAGTTTTTTTTTTAAACATGTAGATCCCTCAAATTAAAAGTGAGCATATAGAACTTAAATAAATAAATAAAAATGATAAACATTACTAAGTTTATACATATGATATGTTGTGGTTGTTTTTGTTTGTTTGCTTGTTTGTTTGTTGATGTTTTACATTTTTAACTTGACATTAAAATTAACAATGTATTTTGTTTTTTTTACTATATGATTCTGTTCTGCAGATGTGTATAAAATTTCTCTCAGAATGTGCTTTTATTTCTATATAAAAAGGAATAATAAAGAATGGAAAGATGCAGATATCGAGACTTTGCTGATTACAGTTTGTCTCTGTCTAATTCCTGTCGCAATGTCTGGGATTTTCTGGGATAACATGAGGTATTAGCATCTGTTTTTCTGTGAAGCAGGTAATAAAACTCTACAGAAACCTCTGGTCTGAGCCTCCTGTTTTCAGAACCTCAACACTGCAGCTCCTCCACTATCTAAAGTGAACACCTTTACTGATTTTCCAGAAGAAAATAAGATACAGAGTTCCACTCATGAAGAAACTTGTAATTACAAGACATACTTTTATAAACTATATGATTTTTTTTTTAACTTAACAGTTTTCCTAGTCTGACTTCTTAGTTGACTTGTTCATTTTAATCAGCTTAAAGTTCTTTGGTCCACACTCCTCCTTTGTCATACAGTTGGATCCTCATTCGAGTAAAGCATCACACTCTGCTTACCCTTGTTTAAAGTTAAGCTTTTATTTCTCTAATTAATCATGTTACATGATTAGCAGAGGTTCAGCTGTTCTGAACACTCACTACTGAGCACATCCTCTCCAGCAAATGTGAGGGTAATGAAGATAATGCTGGCCTGACAAGAAACAAGTGAGATTTTACCCAGTTATTGCTGCAGAAATCTACAAGCAACAGATGAAGAAAGTTTCACTTTGCCAGCAGCTGTACAGCCTGGTAATATTCTCCTGAGAACCAGCCTGTTTATTTATGTCCTCTGCAATGGACATTTGTTTTTTGGTCTTTTTGTTTTGACTTGTTTAAGCTATCCTAATAACTCCCGGCATTCCATTAATATCTCATGCATTTGGGTGGCCTCTTTTAACTCCAAAGAGGAAAGAAATAAAAAAAAAAAAGTTCAATGGGAAGATTCATTTTTCCTCGGTTCTCAGGAGGATATAAAAATATAAGGAAGATTGAAGAGTTACATTAATTTTTTTCGGAGTCACAGATTTCAAAAAACTATTTCTGTTAAAATAGATGAAAGTTTTCATTTAAATCCTAATTTAATTGTATGATTTTTAGTTTTAGTTAATGGAGCTAAATTTGTATTATCTAACGGTTAAATGTGCTAACAAATTTCGTAGATTCCTTAGAAAAAATAAATAAATTAAAAAATAAACAGAGCAGAAGGTGCTGTTGTGGTTAGCACTGTTGCTTCACAGCAAGAAGTGATTTTGGTGATATTCATAGGATGGAAGAAGTCTGTCTATTTAATGAAGTCATCTGAAGAGTTTTAATTTCTAGTTTTAGTCTTTGAGCTAATGTTCCTAACTCATGAATAAGCAGATCACATTTTGTTTTATGGACAGTTAGAAAAATTTGCATTTTGCCATCATCAAGCTTTAATGAATTTTTAAGTTATCCATTTGTTAATGTCAAACACAGCGCTAGAAACCTCACAACCAATTGTTAGTCAGTGGTGCTAGTATCAGTCATTATGCAAATATACAGTTTATAAGGTTGGAGAAACTTGCATTCAGCTGAGACTGAAGAAGTCAATTGGATGAGTGACGAAACGTTTCTCTCACTAAAACACAGATGCGCCTCACAGATTTCTTGAGAGAACAGAACAGATGCAAAAACTTGTTTTTAAAAACTATTCTTTGGCAATGTCATTTGTTCTTACATAAACAATTAATTTTATAATTTTATAAGCTTTACCCTGTATGTCACAAACAGTGGGAAGTAGCAAGTAATTGAACAGTTTGATTTGACATTGCTAATGATCAGTGATTTCCATGTCTAACATGCACACTAGCCTCTGGACTTAGAGCTCTTGATTCTGGAAGTAGACCACCTTTGAGGACAACGTGCTCCTCATTATGCCAGTCTAGAGGTTTTACTCCTGGACTGCAGCTTGTACCAGAAGTTGCCAGTCTGGGTGATCCATTTGCTAGAGAGAACTGAGACTGGCACCAAGCTAACATGGGTTAAAGCACAGCACCTCCAGGCTCACCATGGTTCTGTGTCAAAAGTAACTCGATGGCAGTGGTGGACTATGAAGCAAATTGTCCCAGCTCCCTATTTCCACTATCCAAGGTTCCAAAGGAGCAGGCATGGAACACTTCTGTGACTTGGAAATTGGTACTTGTCATCATCAGACATTTCTACCAGCAATTTAAACATACAGCAGAAAGCAACCAGTCAGTCCTTACCACAGCTTAGTGGGAAAATTCATGCTTTGGAGACCAACTGTAGAAGTGACAGGCACTCAGTTCAGATGATCCATGAAAACAATCTGATGCATCATTTGAGGAGCAAAAGATTAAAGCAATTAAACCATCACTATAAGTAAATGAAACCTTAGTTGCAGATGATTAATGGAACTGAAGCTGAAGAGTGCATTGTAAATGAAGTGGAGAATGTCAAAGTAATCTTTGACAGAGTTTGCTGCAGGTGTGTTTAGTTTTATTGTGTACTGAAACTGAAAGTATCCATCCAAATTAGAGATTCCCTGAGTTTGATGAATTTTTGCACCATATTTACTAATGTATCATCTATGTGAAAGTTTAAATCTTCAATAACAAGTAGTATTGACAGTTTCAATGTGGAAGACAAAAAGCTGCAGCCAATCTTCCACCACATCCTGACGAACATGGTGAGCTAAAGAAGCTCTAGTCTGGAGGACACGTTTCTATAAGTGGGGTGTGTTGCATGTCCCTCAGCCAAGTTTTTGGCTGATGAAGATAGGATAGAATCTAATCATTCCAAATGAAACTCTTTTTTGAAAAAGAGCACATGTTTATCAGCACCAGCCTGAGAGGAGTTGAAGCTGGGATCTAACTGATTAAAGCCAGAGCAAAAACCGCAAGAATGGTGGAGACAATCCACTGCACACCTAAAATTCACTCACTACAGCTGTTGATAGGTCAGGAAACACCTGCCAAAGACAGCACATCCCTCCCATGCAATATCAGAGGTGGAAAGAGGTCACAACTTCACGCATCAGTAGATGCCATCAAAAAAAAGCAATGATATTTTACAGCAACTCCTTTTTCCAAAGCAACTATAGCCTAACGTGACTATAAATTACACTAAACTGAAGGAGCTCTTTTAAATAAATTAGATGAATAATGAAAATATATATTTTATTTGTTATATATTCAAAAGTTTTAGAACACCTCAATTATGCAGTTTAAAGTCTCATTGCAGTCTAAAATGAAAGCACAGTACAGTAAAGCAATTGGAGTTCTGTTTGCAGGATCTGTTGCAGAAGTTCCTATAAATGTGTGGCATTTGTAGGTTGCTTTGCTTTCACCCTTCTGTCCAGTTCATCCCAAACCAGTGTTAATGTTTGTTTTTTGTCTTGAAGAAAATACAGGAGAATGAGTATCTTTTAAAAGATTTAATTCATTTCAGCAGTTCCAATTACAAGCTACAGCACGCTGGACCTCAGTTTTTAATCGTTTGAGACAATAGAATCACGGTAATGAGGCCATGTTTATGTCAGTTCTACCAATCAGAAGTTGCTATGTACCACAGACCTTCAAGCTGGCAGTAGTTCAACCGTTACTTAAAAAGCCATCTCTTGACCCAGCTGTCTTAGCTAATTATAGGCCAATCTCCGGCCTTCCTTTCATCTCAAAAATTCTTGAAAGAGTAGTTGTCAAACAGCTAACAGATCATCTGCAGAGGAATGGCTTATTTGAAGAGTTTCAGTCAGGTTTCAGAGCTCATCACGGCACAGAAACAGCTTTAGTGAAGGTTACAAATGATCTTCTTATGGCCTCTGACAGTGGACTCCTCTGTGCTTGTCCTGGCAGACCCGGTGATGGACGAGTCATCCCCCTCATCCCCAGACTCTGTTTCCTCTACAGAAGACGTGCCAGCGGGATTAAGGAGGTACTCGAGGTATTCCTTCCACCGCCGGACAGTGTCCTCAGTCCAAGTCAGCAGCTCTCCACACACATTATACACAGTGCAGGTAGAGCACTGCTTTGCCCTTCTGAGTCGCCTGACGGTTTGCCAGAATCTCTTCGAGGCAGTCCAAAAGGCTTTTTCCATGGCCTCTTTAAATTCCTCCCACACCCAAATATTTGCTTTAGCCACTGCCGGAACCAATTCAGCTTGGACTGTCGGTACCTATCGGCTGCCTCTGAATTCCCACAGACTAACCAAGTCCGACAGGACTCCTTCTTCAGGCTGATGGTTCCCCTCATCTTTAATGTCCACCATCTGGTTTGGGGGTTACTGTTACGCCAGCAAGGGCCAGTGCATAAAAAAGGACCCAAATGCAGATTCAGGCAGAGACAAAACTGGTGGATTTTCAGTGAGACTTTATTTACAGAAACACAAGTTAAATACTTAGGTTTAGAAAACATGGGACAAGCATCTAAAATTGAGTCAGAAGCAATCATGGGTCATGGATAGAGGTTGCTGAAACAGAAGGAGAGAAATATCAGTGGAATGCTGAGTGAGGTAATGAGGTTCACTTATTTTGGGTTATACTGTATAAAAGTTTAGTCTGTTTTGTAAATCTATCTCATAATGCTTCTGAAAAGGAGGACTATTTTGGGTATGCTCAGAATAGTCAGAATAATAAGTGACTTGTGAATCACAAGTCATAACCCAGTGAAAGTGTGCTTTCATTGTCACATGTTTTTACAGCAGTACTGGAAATGCTTTGGGGATTTGGGGGGAGCCTATCCTAGCTGTCATATGGCAAGAGGCCAAGAGAATACATCCCGCACAGGTTGTCAGGCTCTGTATTTAATACTGTTCAGTAGAGTCCATACATACTAGATAGAAACAAGTATTTTTCCATTGCGTTAGTATCGCAATGGAATACCACTGTTGGTATCAGTATTATTGATATTTGGATCGATCCGCCCTCCTCTATTATTATGTTGCCCCTGTCTCAAGGTTTTTGGTAAATTTGTTTGCTGTATATAAATATGTGTTTAAAAGAATTATAAAACATTGCTTTCTGTTGTTGTTTACATTTTACATTGCATCCCAGGTTTTTTGGAATTAGGGTTGTATATAATAGGCAACTCATTTTTAATTATTTTAATTATCAAACTATTGTTTATTATTATTATTATTATTATTATTATTAGTCTTGAGTAAGACTTTGGTAAGCTACGAAGCCACACCGCTTGATGGATTGTTGGAGCATTACGGCTACCGTAGTCAGGAGCCTCGCGGAGCAATCTGGGTCCAAAACTCAGTCCGCTTCAGGTCCCAAAATCAAACGGCAGCATCACTGCTGAAATCATTCAAAATCTGTTCAAAATACAGATTTTGAATGATTTCTTTTATTTTTAACAGATATGGACATTATTCCTCCTTTTTTCATGCTTTCTTCGCCTCAATTTTTGATCGCTCTGACACCACATTTATAACATGAGGAGAACTAAATGTGGTATTTATTTCAGAAACTGATAGGCTCCATACAGCTGCAAGTCAACGGCATTGGCAGTCTACAGATGCTTTTAACAATACATGAATGATTTTGGTCTTTGTGATGCTTTGCGTTCACATCACCCTACTCTCAGGGATTACACCTTCACACCAGCACACCACTCCAGTCTTGCTTAGATTATCTTTTAGTTAGACCCTCCATTAATATCCATGGATAATATGGATATCACAGATACTTAGATTCATCCTGTTGCTATCAGTGATCATGCACGAGTGTCTATTACTCTGACTCAGAAAAGAATCACACCACCATTTAGGAACTGGAGATTTAATACATCAATACTTAAAGAGCAAGATTTCGTTAATTATTTTTAAAAAGGAGTGGGAAATATAATTAGCGAATAATTACCAGCCAGGGATATTGCCATGTGTTCTTTGAGAAACAGGAAAGGTAGTTATGATGAAGGTGTGGTCTGCGGCTCTGCTGCAGAGGAGGTGTGGTGCAGTGGGCTCAGTGCGCAGTGCCAGGGAGGCACTATTTTGCGGTAAATTCTCCCATTCGCCTTCTCACAACCTCTGAAACATCATCAGGTTGGATGGGGAATGTCAGTGCACAGCCATTTCCTGATCCCTCCAGTCAAGCTTATGCATGGGCCCCTGTAACTGGTATTCTCTACTACTTTCTATTTTTGAACAGAGCTGAAGTTTAGGGTTTTAACTTTCCTCAAGCATGCATCACAAATTACTTTAACAACATTCCTCACTGTTCTCTGTTCTCACTGTAGTTTAGAACTTATGTTTTAAAACTATATTTAAAAAATAAGACCTGAAATGTTTCTACTACTGTGCAGCCATGCTGTATTGGTGGAACTGGTTTTGGTGGAGGAAAAAGACTTAATGAACACTGTATTTAAGGAACTTTCTTGTGAAATATTTTTGTACAGGATAATGCATTTTTTAAAAAAAGTTTACGTTTAGACATTTTCTGTCACGTTTTACTAGGCTAAATTTAGAACTGTGCAAACAGAACAGAGTTTATTTACAACACCAGGTGGAATATATACATATGTACAGTGAGAGGGGGACGAGGGGTCCAGGAATTCCGAGGCTAGTTCCAGGACAGGGGAACAGATACGCTCACACTCCTCTTCGCTCCGTTCGAGAAAGAAAACACACTCAGTCCAGAAATCCCCGCCATGCCTCACTTACATTCTCGCTCATCCAAGTAGATTCCAGGGAAAACTGGCTGGGGTCCAGGGAGGTCTGTGCAGGGGAGACGGAGAACAACAATTAACCGGAGAACTAGGAAGCACAAGGAAGAATACAACTGAGAGCCGGGCAACACTAATTGAGAAAAGTACAAGCAAGGACCAATACTCCAGAGAGGCCTTAAAAGGCGTCAGGGGCAATCAGCCAGAATGACCGTAGAGGGTGAGGATCCAGGGAGGGAATGTCGGTGCACAGTCATTTTTAGATCTCTCCAGAGGTGTTCAGCTGGGTTCATGCTTGGGCCCCTTTAAATGGGCTCCGGTGAACTGCTTTCTTTTTTTGAACAGAGCTGTTTGGGGTTCTAACTTTCTTCAAGCATGCATGACAAATTAATTTAATTAATTAATGCCATGTTTAGTGTCCAGATCACTAAAAACCTTCTAATTATTGATCCAACTTCAAATGGGGTTGTAGAGTCTGTGAAAAAATGCTTTCACGTTGAGAATAAACAGCTACATGTCACATGATTTCTTTTTTATTTGCATCACTTGCTGAATGAGCCATGACTCCCATCCTTCTCCTGTTCATTCTCCCAGTTAGATTATTTTACACTAATGCAATTAATGGATGCAGATGTACAGAGAAAAATGTCAGAGGAAGACTTTGGAAAAATAATTGAAAGTTGCAAGAAAGAAGAAAGAGAAAGAGAGAAATGGAAAATTATGTGGAAAAAAGAGAAAGCTGGATGTACAAATTAAGGAAGAGAACCAAGCGGACAGACAGGGAGAGAGGTTTGGTCAAGCATATGAACAGCATGTTACTGCCCAGTCACTGGAGGTAGGTAAACCAACACAGGAGGTACTCAAATCCAATCTCTGGGAATTTGCACAGCAAATACTTTTCAGAGCCAACACAGGAGCTTAAAAATGGCTTTCCCACAGGTTTTTATGAGGGAGACGTCGCTCTCATTAGCTGCAGTCTGACAGAGAAGGGAGATCAGTCACATAGAAATGGCCGGGTCACAGAAAACATTCCTCACTGTTCTCCTTTTCTTTTACTTCATTTTATGTTGGTACAGAATGCCAAAACTAAAAGTTGAAACGTAATTTACAGCTAAAACTTAGTTTTGGGGGCTTAGTTCCCAATCATAATGTCATGCATGCAGTGTCTTGTAATTACTTTTAATGGAATATGCTGTTTCCAAATGTAATCAACCCTTTTTACGTTTGCAAATCTCAATTCAATTGGATAGAACCTAATTAATTGGATTGAGATTTGCACTATTTGCATTGGAACTAGAGCTGTACTGTGAACAAAGACTAAAGATCATTTCAGTCAGAACAGGAATCAAAATTTTACCAAACTAAAATAATAATGCACATCGGCTCTTTGGCTGGCAACTTGCGATATACCAGCAGACTAGTGAATCAGAGGGTTAAAGCTACATTAGCTAACATTTTTGACACTATTTAGAGAACAAATAAAAATAAGCAGATACTTTAGAAGTCACAGTAATGTCCCCGCACTATCAAAACAGTTTACACTTTTGCTGTATTTCACTTAAAGTGTGTTTTAAATCTGGATCACTGATATGTGTCATGAAATTCCCTCTTCGTCTTCTGTCTGCCGCAGAAATGAAAGTCTTATTATTGATGACAAGCCATGGTGCTGAAGCAGCAATGCCTCTGCGTGAGCACACTGTAATATCATGGCATCAACAACACTGGACATAAAACCTGTTTTCATTCTATCCTGTTCTGTCGTCAAATATTAGAAAAAATAGGAAAAAATAGGAAAATATAACATTTGAAGATAACTCCAGAAAATAACACTAAAATACGCTATTATTAATACTATTAATAGTTATTTTTAGGGGCCCACTGTGCAAATTGATTTCGGAGTGACGGCTTTTATAAGTCATTTTTGGATGTACAATTTTGGTCCACTGAGGGGGTTGTTTTGTAACTCCAGGAGACATCTTCTTTTCAACGTCTATTGAACTTCTAGTGTTAATGTCTGTAGGACCGCCGTATACGGGCTGTTCAAATATGGTCGTTGTTGACATCTTTTCAATGTCAAACTTTGACTTATTTTAGACATAATTTTTATAATGCTTCTACATGTATTGGCTCATGTTTCCAGAGGGTGGAGGGCATGTTTCCTTTACAGAAACAGTTATGTGTGAAGGAATGCAGAGTGATTAGCAGACATCTGCTAGATGGCGGAGACTCTTGAGCTAAAACAAAAATGAGCAGCTGCACGGTGGATTTGGAGCAGAAATGTCATCTTCTCACAGGCAGTTTGCAAAATGTGCGTACAGACAAAGACTGTTGAGCAGATAATCCGGTTCATACATCCACACTTCTCCTTTCCATCGCAACTTCTCTCAGAGCAGGCTACCGATCACAACACCATTCACTTCCTCTTACAAAGCTCTTTACAATAGAACAGTAAATAAATTAAAGTAAATAAATTTTTATCTGTCATAGATATTCATATGATGTCCATAAAAATCAAACAGTCCAAAGTTCAAATGTTGAACATCATATTGATGTACAGGTTGGGTCATGGTTGGACGTGCAAATTGTGGACCAAGTTCGGACTTCGTACAGATGTCCAGAATTGGTCATTGACCGACGGACCCAATATAGACATGGTCTGCACGTCTATACGATGTCCAATGTTTCGTGGGGTTGCTCTGATAAAATTCAGGGGGGCTTGAGCACCCCCTAAAAAAGGTCTAAACTCACTTATGCTTAATGAACACTGTATTTAATCAACTTTCTTGCTAAACATTTTTGTGAAGAAAAGATAATGCAGTCAAAGAAAAAAAGATACAAAACAAAGCAAAAGTTAACTGTATGCCATACAGTACTACCTGTGAAATTGTGCATTGTATAAAATACAATACCTGGACTGTTTCACATCCATTTTCTTACATAAGGAGCAAAGAGAAAGTGTATCGATCAACATTACCTACTTATCAGTAGATCCTACATGTGGCTCCACATCTCCCTGTTCAGCTTCCAATGCATCACTTGCCCCCTCTTCACAGAGTTTCACCTCTGTGAAGAGAGACCCAGTTTTACTTCACCAACTGGGTCATGCATCCCAGTCAATCAGCAACTTGGTTTTAATCAGATTTGGGGCCTGTTAATGCTGGATTGCCTTCCTTTGACAGAAACTTGGCAAAACATGGATAAGTTGACCCCTTTTTCTGAACTTGTCCCTTCAGACTGTAATTATTGTTACAGAACACCAGCTTAGGCAGAGGGTTAGTCTTTAAAGACAGTTTCAAGTGCCAGCAGCTAACATCTGATGTTTCCGTTAGCTTTCAACTGCAAG
Source organism: Etia nguti (assembly GCA_015106755.1). Classification (NCBI taxonomy): domain Eukaryota; kingdom Metazoa; phylum Chordata; class Actinopteri; order Cichliformes; family Cichlidae; genus Etia; species Etia nguti. The sequence continues at coordinate 17,275 of VUQG01042955.1, forward strand.
TGTTTCAAATCAACTTGTCTACTCTTGTGCTGTGTGCACTTACATGAACCAAGACGTGGACCTATTGTTGTCCAGCGGCCTGTCTCTCTCTGAAACTAAAATTTGTGATAGCAATTTTTCCAGTCACAACACTGTGATATTTGTGAAATCTCTTTCGTGTCACCTGTCAAACCTCATTTGCCTGCAAATCACTTGTACATGATTATCTTGAGTACTGCTGGATGTTTTTCTGCTTATCAAAATAGTAATCATGCCCTCCTTTTTTACGGGTCTTCTCCTCATTTGACTATTGACCAATTATTCTCTCTGTTTAATTCCACCTGTTCAAGCATTCTTAAATCTAGCCCTGGGTAAATAATGCTACCCAGGCACTTAGGTGTGTAGGTGAGCTGAAAGACTATCGAAAAAGGATAAACTTTAGTTGTCTTCCTACATACTGTGACATTCCTTGTTAAATTATCAAAAGGCTATCAGAGCAGCAAAAACAAAGTAATCCCCTGATATTACATCTGAAAACTGTCACATACCTCGTGTTTAATTTGGTATTACTGACTGAGCAACATGTGAGAACTTAATTAAACTCTTTGTAAACGAAAATATTGATATATAACGTACATATCCTACTTACTGCCTTTGACCCATCTGCTCATACATTTTTGACTGATGTAGACAGCTACTTGAAACCCAAAGGCTCTGGGGACATCAGTCCCTCCCACCTACTGAAGGATGTTTGTGACACTGTGGGGATGTGTCTCGTCTGTTGTCTATTATTAATAGGAATTTTATTTGTTGGTCTGCTCCTATTGATTTTAACATGCTGCGGTGAATAGAATTTTTTATTAAAAAACAAAATCTTCACCCATTAATTCTGAATTTCTTAGGTACTAGAGAAAGTTGTCTTTCTTCAGCCTCCAACCTTTTTAGATCAAAATATTATTACTCCAATATTTCATTCCGGTTTGAACGTGCATCACATCACTGCAGCTACACTTTCAGAAGTTTCAAATGATCCTTTATTTAATACTGATTTAGAGGAATTTTCAATTTGTAGTGATATCAAACCTGACCTCTATGTTTGGAGTGACTAGAAGATGCAGGTCAACCTTGATCACAAACTGGTCTTTCCAACAGATATAATAACAACTAAATCTTCAGGCCAGTGCTCATCTTGCAGCATATTCGCAGAAGACACTACAAAATACTACCAGGACCACTACCATATACCACCTACTGCAGTTGGAAGCTGCAGTTGGTGATGCATATGAAGGGAAAGCTTAAAGTATGCTGAAATAGGATTCCAGGCAAAACAACAACTGGTGTACCAAGGTGTTCCCTGCAGAGGTTAGGTGTAGAGTTTGGGGGGTTTTTGTTTGTTTTGTTTTTTACCAAGGCTACAAGTACGCATGGGGGTCAAGAACAGTCCTTTTAGCTAACAGGAAAGTTACTCTCTGAGGCTGCTAAGCTAAGCAGCATTGGTTCAAATATACAAAGCACTGAGGTGCTCGCCTGTCAACCCCAAAGAAGCTGTCACAACCATTTACCACTCAAGACAACAGTCAAGAAGCTGCACCAGGATTGTACCATTAGTTTCTATGAGCTGTAATAAGTTCATCAGAGGGACAGCTGAACATTAATAAAACAAATGTTTTATGATATTTACATATAGTCAGTTCCCAAAGAGATACATTTGAAAGATGTCCACAGTAATGCTGTGCCCATTCGGTAAATCTTATATTTTTATTTCTTTTGTGCACTGGTTCTTTTCAAAATTGTCCCCTTATCTACCCACTGTCAGCCGGATTCTCTAGAAGAATCATGATAAGGTTTATCATTACCCAGCTGTGAAGTCTGTTTGTGCTTCTGCTGCTCAGTTGTTCCCACATTTCATGGTCTGCTGGCTCTTAATAGCTAATGCTACAACTTCCCACTAACTTCCCCATAGCTCCAAAAATAAAAAAGACAATAATGACAACGAATTTTAACTACTACCAAGTTAATTGTTTGTAGTTTAGTGTTAGCATAGAAAATAGATAGCCATTCATTGTTTTGTGGCCTCACTATAATTTATGCCTCAGTGCTAATATTTGTGCTGTTGACCATGTTATTTGTAAGAAAATTGTATTAAAAATGTCCTCAAAGGCACCAAATGCACAAACACTGGAAAGCTCCAGTTCAATGACTTGTATGGAGGTGAAGCTTAGCAAAAATCTGTTACTAATTTGAAACCTTAACAGTGTCAAATGGATCTATTTTTATATTAATAAGAAAAAGAAAAATCTCACCATCTAGTTGTTATGAAGGAGGAAATTAGCTTTGGAGACCAAAAACAGGTATTAAACCTACTTGCAAAGATTTTCTTTTTTAATTTTAACCTGGGACTCTGCTCTGGAAGCAACTTCTTTGAAGATCTGTAGCCTGCAGTACCTCTGTGTTGGATTGACACAGGTAGCTGTAGCCCTGTTGGTCAAGTCACTCTTTAAAGAGCCTAAATACTACTGAGACTCCTACCAAGGTATAAAAAGACACCACACTACAACATCCTTACTTGGATCATGGCTTCATTACAAGCAAACTTCTCAGTCCCTGCCTAATACCTTGTTAAAATCAAGAATGTCAAACATAAAAGTGCAAAGAAAATTGCATTTCTGGAACGTACAATTAATCAGTACTATCGTCATAGTTGAGTTTTATTTTTTACGTTTTTTGTGATTCAGTCTTTTTCTTTGCACTTTAATAAATCGAGCAAAGTGACCTCTGTCTCTGTCTCTCTCTCTCTCACACACACACACGCACATACACATAAAACTTTCTCCAACATACTGTTTCTGCAATTCTTGGATGACATATTTGTAATTTGTGCATGCAACATATTACATTATACCCTATATGCAGTCACTTACATTCATGGAAGAATATATAAAATCTCCTGCTTGAATGATATTTCCAATCCCTCAGCCTGTGTGACAGGGTGATTCACAGACTCAGTAACAGCCCTGAAAGAGAGCATCATTGGCACAGCACATCTTATAGATATATACATCCTGCTGCTGCAAGGTAATTGAATCTGCTGAATGAATGTCATTTTTATACCCTTACTTAAAACAATTTATGTGGCAATATCAGGGACACAAACAGGTAACAGACAACAAAAAATACCATTAAATCAAATGGTGCCAATATCAAGATAATTTAATATGTTTAATATGGCATGCAAAAGTCTGTTATCACAATAATAATGGTTGCAACAAATTCCTTAGAGAGCCTGAAAACACAATCTTTCTTTGATTTTGAAAATTAAAAATATATATTTTATGTCTAATAACCAGCAGGGGGACAACTCAATTAAACAACTAAGATGTCTGTTCAGAAATGATTTTACATCACACTTGATTTACGTAGTTTATGGTCTAAATGTCTGGATTCAAGTCTTCTTCAATATATACAATAAATGATATTCATTTGGTCATTGATATAAGGGATTCAAGTTTCAAGTTTTTATTGTGATTCCAGCACATGAGTGCACATGAATACATGCACCCAGGTCCTGGCAAAGGTCAACAAGAGTAAAAAACATCAAGAGCGATATATACAAAAACAGGAAACATATTTACAGACATACATATTTACACAAACATAGGGTCGCAGTGGGGCTGGAGCCTAAACTGGATAAGTGGAAGAAAATGCATGGATGTTGGGTCAATAGGGTCGTGTTGTGGCAAGGTAAGGTTCAAGTGAGATGTACACCAAGCTACTTAAATCTGGAGACCACTTCGTCAGCTCCCCTGTCATTAGGGGCATAGGGGAGTATCTGTTCTACCTGAAATCCACGATCATCTCCTTTGTTTCCTTGACAAGGCTGCAGAGATTGTAGTTTAAGAAATCCAGGCCCAAATTGCAGTGCTGAGTGTTAAGAGTTTTTGCACCAGAGTCTGTGGAATTATTGTATTGAAGGTGGAAGTGAAGTCCAGGAATAGCCGCTATATATGGACAGTTCTATACTCTACAAGTGTGTGTGTAGACTCTATGAACTACTGATATGGCATCATCTGTGGAGCAATTTTTCTGGTAGACGTACTAGGGTAAGTCCACAGTGACATCAATAGAGTCTTTTATGTGGGCCATAACCGGCCTTAGAAAGCACTTCATAACTATCGGGGTGAGGGCTACAGGCCAATAGTCATTCAGTCCTGTCATTGAACAGGATAGTATACCACAAACCACTGGGGTGACTACATCACACTAACTACATCCAGTTTTATGTCATCATATCCTGATCAACATTAACAAAATGTTGTTATCCATTAAGGTAATTTTAATTGAAACCGCTGATCTTGAGTTGCCAACAAATTTACAAGGTTCATAAAAACATGGATGTGTGGGTCTGATGTGGAATAACCTGACTGACCTGCACTGAGTTCTGACATAAACCTGACATCTTTGAGATGAATTAGAGTAGATACTGCCAGGCATTCTCGTTCAACATCATTGTCTGATCTCACGAATGCACTTCTGGAAGAATGGTCAAAAATTCCGATGAACACACTCCTAAACTCTGTGCAAAGCCTTGCCAGAAGAGCTGAAGCAGCAAAGGGTGTGCCAACATTATCATTAAGAATGGGATGTCACCAAATTTCATATGCTTGTGAAGGCAGGCAAGGAATACTTTTGGCAATATAGTGCACATTGTTATAGCAAGATATTGATAAGTGCAGCCATAGTTGTCTGTGATACCAAGAGCAAAGTGTAATCCCTAGAAAGCAATATGAATATGCTCATTTTGCACCAATTCCAAATTTAAAAGTATTTTCCAAAAGACAAAAGCAAAACGTTCTTCAAAATATATAACACTGTTTGCCCAAACCGAAATGAAACCCAGAAATATTACTACAGCATAGAACATTTGTTGATAGTATGGATACAGTGCGGCTGTAGCATGGTCTATTACACTATAAGCTGACAGATGAAGGAGTTTATCATTAAAGTAAGAGTTAGCTGGAGAAAGTCAGCTGAGAAGAGTAGGGAATAACCTTGGTGAACTACAGCAGTTCATAAAATGTGACTTTCTCTAAACCAGAAAGTGAGACATTCATTTGCTCTTTTACAGTGGTGTTTCACCAGTCACACCAGTTGAAATAGAGATGCTTTTATAAAAAGAGTGCACATTCAGTTCTTTTTTTCCTGAAACCTGGAGAAGTTGAAGGTGTGAAGGCCTTTTTGGACAACTTTGGCATAAACCCAGGAAGCAACAACCCATGAAGCAGATGTAGGGGATGTACTGGAAAAAACATTAGTAATAGCGACAAATACAACAATACACCTTGAGAGGTCCCGCAGAGTCCAAATCTCAGCAGGCAAGAGTTGTTTTATTGGAACACAATGAACCAAAAAAGGCCCCACAGCATATTTGTCTTAGGCTGAGTTATAATGCTATACATATTAATTTCAAAACATTTGGCACAGGACATTTAGTTTAGGACAAACGATACATCAGTAAACATAAACCAACAGGGTGCTGAAATGTCATTTCTCTGTAGCTATAACAGAACAGCATTAGCAGTTCAGTTCAATTTAGTTTTATTTGTATAGCGCCAATTTACAACAACAGTCTCCTTATATTGTAGGGTAAAGGCCCTACAACATTAATATGTGTGCTGTAAATGAATCTCACTAAGGAGAGACTCTTAGCAAGAGACCATTACATTGCCTGGAGGCTTCAGGAAATCAAGGAGCAACAATCAAAGATACAGGAAGCTCATCTGTGAGGACTAATGTTGGTGTTTTTTTCTTGATATTTCTGCTACACATGTTAAACACTGCTCACACTGCTCAGTAAGAAAATGATATAACACACACATAAACAAATATTCAAATGGAAGCTTCCTGCACGGTAAAAGCACAGGCATTCCTGGAATTGTGCAGTTGCTCAGTGTAGTGTGTCTAATGACACCCCTCCACCAAATGTTGCTGAAAATGTTGCAGAGGGCAATTCAGGGGAGATTGTGCTTAGGTTTACTGTTCAGAATCTTACCTTCACAATGTCTATGTATCAAATGACAAATTAGATGGTCATTTTTTCATAAAAATCGCCTAAAGACATTCACACAGTGGCAAACTGAAGTTCTTTTTATGAATACTATTTAGAGGGTGGGGGGTCGAGCATGAACAGATTTAAGGTTATTCAATTCAAATCAGTTCAGTTTTCTTTATATAGCACAAACAACAGTTACGTCAAGGTGCTTTGTATTGTACAGTAAAGATACTAAAATAATAGACTTAAATCCAGAACAATCAAAAAAAACCCTTTGAGCAAGCATTTGGCTACAATGGGAAGGAAAAAACTCCTTTTTAACAGGAAGAAACCTCCAGCAGAACCCGGCTCAGGGAAGGGCAGCCATCTGTCATCTGGTTGATGTTTCTAAGAAGACGACAAGATAAAACACACACTGTGGAACGGAGCCAGAGATTAATAATAACTAATGATTAAATGCAGAGTGGTGTATATACACATAGTGAGTGAAAAAGGTTAGTGAACAAGAATCAGTCCCCAGCAACCTAAGCCTATTGGACTGAGGCTTAACTAAGGGAGGATTCAGATTTACCTGATCCAGCCTTAACTATAGCTTTGTCAAAAAAAGAAAGTTTGAAGCCTAATCTTGGAAGTAGAGAGGGTGTTTGTCTCCCGCATCCAAACTGGGAGTTGTTTCCACAGAAGAGACCCCTGAAAGCTGAAGGCTCTCCCTCCCATCAACTTTTAAATATCCAAGGAACTAGGAGCCAGCAGTCTGAGAGGTAAGTGCTATATTGGGGTGATATGCTACTATGAGGTCTTTCAGATAAGATGGGGCCTGATTATTCAAGACTTTGTATGTGAGAAGAAGGATTTTAAATTCTATTCTGGATTTAACAGGGAGCCGATGAAGGGATGCCAATATTGGAGAAACATGCTCTCTCTTTCTAGTCCCTGTCAGTACTCTCAGTGCAGCATTTTTGACCAACTTTAGGAAAGCCTGATAATCATAAATTGCCATAGTTGAGCCAAGAAGTATTAAATGCATGAACTACTTTTTCAGCATCACTCTGAGCAGGATGTTTCTGATTTTAGAGAGTCCAACATATTTCTTGACATATCCTGGTCAAACAACTCCAGGATTCCTCTCAGTGGAGGCCAAAGTAATGCAGTCTAGAGTAAGTATCTGGTTAGACCCTAGTTTCTAAGATTTTTAGACCAAGTACAATAACCTCAGTTTGATCTAAATTTAAAAGTAGGAAAGAGATCATCCAGGTCTTTGTCTTTAAGATAGTCCCATTAATAGAGATATACTGACCATATTTAAGATTGAAGCATTAATTAATGGTAGAACTTGTTAAAGTAGTCTTGAAGGAATGGTATCTAATACACACAAAGCAACTCAGTCTGATTTAAGTCGTGACTAGGCCAATCCCAAACCTTCATTTGTTTGTTTATTTGTTTGTATGTTTGTGGGTGGGGTTCAAATCAATGTCCTGCTACATAACCCAAATGTGCTTGAGCTTCAGGGCACACAAACCCTTCAAATTTTTGTCTCATCAGAATATTTTCCCAAAAGTCTTGAGGATCATTAAAAATCATGATTATATTTTTTTGCCAAATGTGAAATGAGCCTTTGTGTTCTTTTTAATCAACTGTGATTTTCACCTTGGAACTCTTCCATGTGCCATTTTTGCCCCATCTATTCCTTATTATAGTCCCACAAGCCTTAAAAAAAGGCTTTGTAATCCTTTTCAGACTGATTATGTAAGCGAATTTGTTTCTCATCTGTTCTTGCATTTTGGCGTTATATTATCATACTATACGTCATTATATTTGTACTATGTATTACCCTTCCTGTTGTGTTTGGGTCAAATCTGACCGATTTACAAATTAAAACACTTATAAATATTGTGTTTTTCATCCGATTGCCTCAAGGCCTTATGACATCCTCCACACTATGCACTTCAACATATAGAAAGTGATGAGCACCTCTTTCATTGAATTTTGAGTGTTTTAATCAACTTTGTTACATCTGTGGTGTTCCCGGTCAAAAGTGACCGCCATAGGAAATGAATGGGAATCCATTGACTGCCCCACTGAATGGCCACTGAACGACTCAGTGAACGACCCATTGAACTACCCACTGAACTGAATTTGGTGGTGAAAAATGTTTGTTATGTTAATTTAAGAGCTGTTAAAACTGAGCGAACACTAAAGTAAGGGGGGTGGGGATGCACACAACCAGAGGGTTACTATTATTATCTATTTTAGCAGTGCTCAAAAGTTACGAATTTATCAGATATATTTGGACCACTTATTGTATGTGGTCATTTAGGCTGAATAAATCATTACCATAAAAACAGATGTTATTTTTCTCTGGAGTCCAGCTTGCACACCAAAACACTACTTAAAATCGAATGGGTACCAAAACAACTAAAGAGTCAGAGAGAAAGAGCGGCAGAAAGGAACAGAGTGTGGGCTGTAAAGTAATTACACATTTAGTAAGAACTAATTATACGGTAATGGCAGCGAAACAATATTCCCAACAGGACGCTTGGACATCACTGACTGCTTGTCATAAAACTCTTAATTAACAAAGCAGCATCTTCTGAAATCCATTGTCTAAATTAATCAAGTTTAATAATAAAAACAGAAAGGGAAGTGTAGGAGACCAGCTCTGAGGCTGCCACAGTAGTTATCAAGGCAGATCCAATACATCAGCACAAGTAGAGCGAATTATTTGCAGTCCAATCAGTCATTGCCTGTCAATGTAGAGAGTCATGACGTCAGTGGGATTGACTTTTGTTTTTAACACAGTAGAAATTAAAGCTGTCACCATATGTTTTGGTAATCTGACACCTAGTCAATATCAAATCTGTGCTTGCATTTTCTCACTTTACATGAGACACGAAAAAACATAACATAAATTGAACATGTTAATAGACAAGAAAAAAATAAAAATAGACAGATGCCAAATTGAGTGGTGAAGAATTACACTTGTATAGCTATTTTATAGTTGATGAACCAGTTTGTGTTCAGGAACACACACAAAGACTATTTCACTTTATCATTACACAGTCAATGTTTCTGGGCTGAATCACCACTTTAGCGCTGTTGGATTTCACTCACCTATCTAGCAAAGAATCAGGCTAGAAATAAGTAAATAACAAAAATTTCAAGCTTTTGCAAACAGAAGACGAGACACAAACTGTTCTGGGAAGTGAAGATTCTGTCTAGAGGCTGCAAACATTAATGGTTCTAACATTCTGATATGGAGCTTCAACAATGCAGAGTGACATTAGTGACATCTGCCATTCAAGCAATGCTCAGCTGTTTTATGACATTTGTAATATATATCTCAGAAATATGATGACTCACAAAAGGACTGTGTGGAATTGGAGTGATGAACAGCTATCCTGATATTGGAATTGATGCTGAGGCAATTTTGCTTGAGTTTGACAACAGAGAGACGCACAATGAAGTTCAAATTGGCAGGAAAACCATTTCACATTTTTCTCATCTGGCTTTTTAATTGTCTGTTGCAGCAGCTTGGTTTGTTATTGCTGCTGTGTGTAGTTGTTACTGATATTTTTAATGACATTGTAATGTAAGGACGCAACATATATATGAGAGAGAGAACTACAACATTGAACATCACCTAGGAAGGAGGAAGGAGGAAGCGCATGGTGACAGTAGGAAGAAAGAAGTCTCTGTGCATGACGCTGATTCATCAAGTTTTTCCAGTTTTTCAGATACCTTGGCTGTGGGTATCTGCCAATACTGACTACCAATCTTATACCAGTGTTAAATTAATAATCTGTATTCCTCACTTTAAGGAAGACACTGGAACTCATTCTTTCATGTATAAGGAAACATCAAACTCCACTTCAACACATTCCCTCACTTTGTAAAATAAAATATAACCAACATTTACATTGGAGAATATAAATGTTCTGATTTTTAGGGGTGTTTATAAGTTGAAATAATGATTATAGTTGTATTATATTTACATGTTTAGCTGACAGGCTAAAGTATATATAGTGGTTTGCAGATGCAAAGTTAGGGAAAATTTTAGAAAAAAAACTGCTTCCTCTGTCACGGTCATGCTTTTTGCTCAGTAGACATATGTGTGTGTGATTCTGAAATCAAGATATTAAAAAATACCCTTCAACAGGGTCGGGTGTTGCCAGTTCCCGTCTCTTGTCAACGTGCTCTCATGAAATCTTCAACTAGTTTCTCTGTTTTACTCAGCCTTGCATCATCGCGTAAGGTTTAACTTCTGTATTCCCTCCTGCCGTGTCATTCTTAGTCCACCCTCTCACCTCAAATCAGTTAGCCTATAGGGGAGCCATACAAGATGAAAAAAATGAAAAAATGAAATCAACCAATCAGCCACCAACAGAATGTGTAATAGAAACTGCTATGTCTTCATATGAAAAAAAGAAAATGTATTGTGTTGAAGAGATATCAAGAAATTTAAATTCAACCAAGAAAGCAAGTGCTTGGTGCTAGAACGCTGTACAATGACACAACAAATACAGTAACTTATACAGCAGAAATATTAAATATATAAACACTTTTATTTTATTATGCTTGGTTGGTTCTTACCAAGTGAGTTTAGTGCATAGATATGTCTTTGTGCCTACAGAGACACTACTCGCGCAAATGCTGTGATCACAAGTGGGAAAGCAGAGAACTAATAATAATCCTCTTATCACCACAGAAAACAGTAATTCCTGGTTTGATATTGCCCCAATGCATGCAAGTGACGTTTCTACATTTATAATATTCAGCCTGGTAGAGCAGAAAACTAATTATAAACACAGAACTACCACAACTATTTGCCCTTGACAACTACAGGTGAAGCTTCTATTTAAATAATTTCATTAAAACTCAATAAATTAAAGACAGACATTATTGTCCTTAAAGGCTCTAGCTTTTGTCATTTAGCAACAGCAACAGTAGCTGCTGTTTGATCGTGTGTGTTTGATTAAAGCCTCATTCTGTCTCTGGGAATTCAGTATTGATTTGACCTCTGCACCTCACCTAATTTGGAATTGTTCAGGGAAATGTCCTTTTCCTCCTGAGATGACCTGCCATTCACAGGCATTTAAAAAGATATATAAAATCAAACTGTTTACTCGCAGTACATTATTCATACTGACATTATGTCCAAATTTTATATACTTTATGAGTGTGCTTCAGATGGCCTTTATTTAACCCCTGCATTCAAAGCTTGGGCATGCTGAGTAACTTTAATCCAAAGTTATGATGAAAGATAGTGTTAGGCCAGTGAATAGTGAGGGTTTCCAGATTTGGCTTCATTCCTGGGATTTACTGGAAACTGTTCAACCCTAACCAGATTATCAGGCAAGCGTGATCCTGACAAGGAGCACAGGCAAGGAAACATGTTTTTCCTTTCAACTTGTAGATTTTATTACAGTAGCACTCTTAATTATGTTCAGGTGGCTGGTGTGCAGGATTTCTATTCATGTTAATGGTCTTTTGTTTTCATAAAATTAAGCCATCAGAAAAAAAGCACTCAGTACTTTTCACATATTTTTTCATACTTTGAATCTTGCATTGTTTATATTCTTCCTGTTGTCTTGCTAGTTTGTGGTCTAACTGTATTTTCCTCTCTAACACCAACATCATAATCAGGGGGTCTGACCATAGACTCTTAACAAGCAGAAACCTCTGGGACTGAAGAATGAAGACAGTGTAGTTGCAAGTGCATCCCCTCTAATAGCCATGAGTTTGGCTCTGAAATGTATTCATTTTCAGCAGACTGTGATGTTAAAATAACCAACTTTACAATCAATTCAAACATTTCATAATAAAATCATTAGCAACAAGATCATTTTATTCATTTAAAAATTAACCTTAGCATCATAGTCATGGTTTTGAAAGTTTGACTTTTTAAAATTTTTAAAAACTCAATTATTAAAATTATTAAAAACTCAATTTTGTTGTTATGGGTCCTTTGCTAATGGTCCGGGATTCCTTCTTTAAGTAGTCATTAGTCTGCCTTAATAAAAGGCTGTTTTTTCTTTCTCAAGTTTGACTCAGTATTCTTCATTTGTAATCCTTTCCTGCAAATTCGTGGCGCTTGGTAAGTAACAAGAAATAATGTTCCACAGGTGAGCTTTTGGCAATCTGATTGATCAAAAGAGACATATCCAACATAAAGATATAGATACTACAATGATCTGACTTTAAACTTGAAGATACCTCAGTGTGGGAAAACAATGTTATCAAAGAACTAAAACGGTGAGCCATGCTCCTGCTCAGATACAGTAAGCTTACATGAAAAATGGGTATTTCAGCTCAACTCAAAAATGGATTAAAAAAAAAATGAAGATTTAGATGCCGGAGGCAAAGCAAGTTTTGAATTACAGGTGGTAAAGACAGCTCTAACACACAAAGCTTTTTTTAATGTCTGCACTGAAAAAAATACATCTAATGGACAGAGCTCACAGGGTGCTGGGGAAAAACTCAATCAAATGAGCCACTGTGATCATTCATTGTAAAGCTCTTGGTGCGTTAACATGTAAGACTGTTACACCCCCCTTTGGAAGTGTAGGGGGCACAGGGTGCAACACAAAGCATACAGAGTAATTATAGCATCCCATAAATTAAAACCAAAGAACAAAACCTGTCTCAGTACTAAAATGATTTATTTTTACAATTTCAGTGTCCCACGCGTGACTTAAAAAGAACAGAAAGGAAGCTATAGGCTTCAGGCTCTCCAAGGCCAAAACAACAAACAAAAAATTCATCTCTGACTGAAAATAAAAACAATTCTTAACTAACAAAACAAGAGTGCAATGCCTACACTCCCTGGCTGGCCACAAAACAGAAAAAAACTGGGTGCCCCACCCATGGCAGTGAATGAGTATGGCTTTTCTATGCAGGCTTTTTATTCCACTGATGAGGAGGAAGTGACTTAAGCTGTGCATTAAGGTGTGACAGCAGGCCTGCAAACAAACAAGAGAGGAAAAGAAAAAAACTCCCTTCTAGTAAATAGAGCCCTGGAGGTCAGTGAATGTAACAAAGACTTTGCAAAAATCCTTTGATAGCCTTATGTGCAGTTATACAAAGGCTGGCCCATGACTGCCATCATGGCCTGGGATCTACGTAACAATTTGCATGACTTTTTTTTCCTATCCTTTTATTCATAACAGTAAAATAAAAATTCAAAGTCAAATGGGTTTTGTTTGCGCTGCTGTATTGTGATGACGCCAAATCACAACAGTCACCTCAAGGTGCTTTATATTGTAAGGTAGACCCTACAATAATACATACAGAGAAAAACCAAACAATCATATGACCCCTTTGAGCAAGCACTTTGGCGACAGTGAGAAGGAAAAACTCCCTTTTAACAAGAAGAAACCTCCGGCAGAACCAGGCTCAGGGAGGGTCGGCCATCTGCCGTGACCGGTTGGGGTGAGAGAGACAGGATAAAAGACATGCTGTGGAGAAGAAACACGACATGTACTAAGGCTAATTTACACCAAGGTGCCCTACTCTCAAAAAGTGATTTAAAACTGTCTTTGAAGCTGTATTTGAGAAATAAGTGTTTAAATTCAAAGTTTTTCAGAAAATGTTTATCGCCATTTTGTGCCAGTACAGACAGTCACAACACTGGGTTGGTTGGTTGCTGCTAATAAACATACATTATCTAGTAACAGAACAAATTATACAGTGGAAAATAAGGAGACTAAAACTAAAAAGCAGTCAGAGGGGGGGGTCACTTTGTAGGAATTTTATGTTAAAGGATATAAAAAATATAAGGATATAAAAGGATATAAAAAAAAAAAATTCCCCTCTCACCCCTGCGGGCGGTCTATCCTTCAAGCTCGGGTCCTCTACCAGAGGCCTGGGAGCTTGAGGGTCCTGCGCAGTATCTTAGCTGTTCCTAGGACTGCACTCTTCTGGACAGAGATCTCCGGTGTTGTTCCTGGGATCTGCTGGAACCACTCGCCTAGCTTGGGAGTCACCACACCTAGTGCTCCGATTACCACTGGGACCACTGTTACCTTCACCCTCCACATCTTCTCGAGCTCTTCTCTCAGCCCTTGGTATTTCTCAAGCTTCAAATGTTCCTTCTTCCTGATGTTGCTGTCATTCGGAACCGCTACATCTACCACTACAGCCATCTTCTTCTGTTTGTGTACCACCACTATGTCTGGTTGGTTAGCCATCACCATTTTGTCCGTCTGTATCTGGAAGTCCCACAGGATCTTGGCTCGGTCATTCTCCACCACCCAAGGGGGCGTCTCCCATCTTGACCTCGGGGCTTCCAGGCCATACTCGGCACTTCCAGGCCGTACTCGGCACTTCCAGGCCATACTCGGCACAGATGGTTATGGCGTTCCATGTATGCCCTGCCTGCATGCCCTGCCTGCTAGCATCTTGCACCCTGCTGTTATGTGCTGGATTGTCTCAGGGGCATCTTTACACAGCCTGCACCTGGGCTCTTGCTTGGTGTGGTAGACCCCAGCCTCTATGGATCTTGTGCTTACAGCTTGTTCCTGTGCTGCTGTGATTAGTGCCTCTGTGCTGTCTTTTAGTCCAGCTTTGTCTAGCCACCGGTAGGACTTCTAGATGTCAGACACTTCCTCTATCTGCCGGTGGTACATACCGTGCAGGGGCTTATCCTTCCATGATGGTTCCTCCTCTTCCTCCTCTTTCTTGGGTTTCTGCTGCCTGAGGTATTCACTGAGCACGCGGTCAGTTGGGGCCATCTTCCTGATGTACTTGTGGATGTTCGTTGTTTCATCCTGGACTGTGGTGCTGACACTCACCAGTCCCCGGCCTCCTTCCTTCCGCTTAGCATACAGCCTCAGGGTGCTGGAGTGGGACCCTAAGGCTGTGGTGAAACCCTCCATGCATGGTCAGGAGCTTCCTTGTCTTGATGTCAGTGGATTCTATGTTGATAGCCTGTGTCTTGTTCTTACCGTTCAGCTGACTCCTCAGGACTTGCCTGACCCTCTGCAGGTACTTGGTGGTTGCAGCTTTCCTAGCGGCCTCTTCATGGTTCCCATTTGCCTGTGGGATCCAGGTACTTGTAACTGTCCTCTATGTCTGCAATGTTGCCTTCTGGTAGTTCGATCCCCTCAGTTCTGACTACCTCCCCTCTCTTTGTTACCATCCGACTACACTTCTCCAGTCCGAACGACATTCCGATGTCATTGCTGTATATCCTGGTAGTGTGGATCAGTGAATCGATGTCTCGTTCACTCTTGGCATAC
>VUQG01042958.1:0-16627 GCA_015106755.1 Etia nguti
AATAAACCCTCACTCGCACCCCAGCCAGTACCTGCATTTGGATCCTTTTTTCAGTACACCACACGACTGCTGCCCCAGCCGTGACAATTTGAGGTCACATAGTCCTGTATGTCATTACTAAAAGGTCTAATAAAAATCTTTTTTCAGTGATGAATGTTATACAGGAATTACATAGACATCTATAGAATTGGAGAGATGTGAAACAAAAAGCATTTTCCTCTTTTTCAAGATGCTGCTATATAAAAGAATGTCACATGATAATGATAATAAAAAAAAGTAGAAGGTCTTTGCTAAGATTTACAAAATGTCCATGTTTGTCTGGAGAATCAGCAGTGAGCAAGTGGGTGACATGTCCTACGTTCTGCAGACTCTAGGCAGAATGCTTGCCCAAACCAAAGGTTATGTCTACAGTAGTGTGAGAAAACACTGGAAGTGGACTGTTTTTTCACTACCCGTCTTTCATATCAATTCACTGGAACTGATATGTCAAAGACTGATTCAGGAACATTAATAATAAGAAAAAGAATAACAATACATTTTTTATAGGTGGCTTTTATTCTATTCTATTTTATTCTATCCTATTCTATTGTTTTTCCTTAATTTTTGCTGTTCTTAACTTTGTACTGTCCAGTTTCTGCCATGACCAAACACAATTTCCCACTTGTGGGACTAATAAAGGTCCCAAGGTCGTCTTACTTCTGTACAGAAATTTAAAAAACACATAAATAATTAAATGAGAACAAAATAAGCAAATTAAATAAAATAACTGTAAAAACTGATCATGGTAACAACAGAGTAAGACCGTGTTATAATGAAGTGTATGCAAGACCGAACAGATGGGTTTTGAGATGTGTTTTAAAAACAGAAGGAGAGTTTATGGTCCAGAGATCTGGTGGAAGTGCATTCCAAAGTTTTGGGGCAGACCAAGTAAAGGTTCCAAGTCCCATGCTAGTCAGGTTAGCAGATGGAACACACAAAAGGAAGGCTGAAGAGGAGCGGAGTATGTGAGAGCGTGAGTAAGTATCAAGAAGATCAGTTATGAAGGCCTTTGAAAGTGAGAAGGAGGATATTGAAGTTAATATGTAGTTGAATTGGAAGCTAATGGAGCTGTTTAAGAACAGGTGTTATTTGTTCAGTGGATCTGGTTCTGGAGATAATGTGGCCAGCTGAATTCTGAACCAAATAAAGATTATGGAGAGATTTACGAGACAGACCATAGAGAAGAGAAATACAGTCATTGAGACAAGATGCAACAAGAGCATTGACAAGTATGGCAGTACTGTGAGGAAAGTGAGTAAATGTGAGTTAATATTGCAAATACAAAGGTAGGCAGACTGGGGAAAATTGTTTATATGTATTGTGAAGGCGAGAGTATTGTAAAGATGAAACCCAGACCCTTAACCTGAGTGGAAGGGAAGACACAGTTATCAACAAATAACGAAAAACTATTAGATTTAAATAGGGAAGATTTGGTGCCGATAAGAATAAACTCAGTATATTGCCATTAAGTTTAAGACAACTGTGAGAAAACCAAACTTTATGTTCATGAGAGAGTAGCAATGGGCTTGGAAGAGAAATAGAGCTGGGTGTCATCTGCATAACTGAAATGGACCGTGACATGTCCTGGAAATACTGCAGACTCTGAATGGCCATTTTATATTTTGCGCTGTCAAGGTGTCTGTAATTTGGATCATAAAACTTAAATATAGACAATCCAAAGCAGCCAAGATCTTATGGTTAAGATTAATGATATTATCATGCTTTGTTAGGGTGGACAGTTACAAACAGCAGATGAGCAACTTGGGTGGGACAAAGTCCAGACTTTAGTGCAGCTGACTACTAAATTTTGAACACCGTTTGACATGCTGGTATCTCTCCTTTCTGAGATGACAAGAAATTAGTTGCCCAAACCAATATTTAGAACACACATTCATTCCACTTTAGGATGGTTTCCATAGACTGAAGAACAATAGTCAAAGCTGGAATCAAGATCCCTAAGTTCAGTTGATTTGTTCCAGAAGTACTCTTTCAGGTGGTTTATTGTAGGACCTGCCCACTTCACATTCGCCTTCTTGAAATTGCCAAACATCATTCACTTTCTGTGGTAGCCACATCACCACAAATCACTTCCAGTGTGTACGCAGCTTAAACTGACCCAACTCTCCCTGCTCTTGTGAAAGTTGGGTGATCATGGACCACTTGATGGAGATCCTCACAGATTCTGTGATTCAGTGCTGCTTCTACTCCACCATGAAATCAGCAATCGCAAGCGCTCACAAAAATGTGAAACACAGGTCCTGATGTTAATCACAATTTACTGTCCTAGGCTGGTGTATTTCATACTAAAACAAACAAATATATGGTAGAGGATAACAGCCTGTGCCATACATACTGTTATCTGCTTCATTATAAATGTTGTTGATATCTTATCTTTTCTGCACATTATCTGGTATTGGTTTTATTGAAAGACAGACAAACAGTAAACCTCACGTGATCATGAGGCTTTTTAACTTTACCAACAATGATAGTGGGAGAACCAGAAAAAGTTATTTTTATTGCAGGTCTTTTTTTTATTGCCAAGACATCACCCTCTTTTTGGCTGTTAAGCAATCGAGCAGATTTCCCATAAGCTCTGACCCAGTGATAAAAGATTTGTGGTATGGAGCCCAGAAAAGGTTTTGTTGTTTAATCACACTTCCCTTTACTTTAATCACACTCAAATTTGATGGTGATATATTGCAGCTGAAATGTTAAATGCCACACTTTCACTGCCACCATTGTCTCTGTCCTCTTGTCATTCAGTACTGAGCAGAAGTTCCCAGAGGAAGTGAATTGTTTCGGAGGATAAAGTCAGTCCGACGTGCGGTTTAGAGAAAAAAGTTCCCACCTTTGTTCCTTTGGGATTCACAGGCCTCACTCTGCCTTGGCTTCTCTGTACTGGGCTCTAACACTCTTGTTCTCACATGCTCTCTGGTTTGGCTCAAAAAATGAATGGGCACTTCCTTAAACATAAAATGGAGCACAGTGTGTATGCTTTTTCCGGTGGTTTGGTTGGTAATCATCACCTCTCAGTTTCTGATGATTTGCTGAGTGGCATGCCTGAAAACCACGAACTACATCATTTGTTCAAACTGTCTGTCAGTTTTAAATCCAGTCAAGATGGGGAGCGGGTACAGAGAGTAGTAGGACTGTGCGTCATTTTAGAAAGCCCGTGCACAGCGTGAGCCAAAAATATTATAACCACTCACACATGACCTCAGTAACATTTATTATCTCATAATAACAGTGTGTGTTGAGTTCAGGGATATATTAAACAGCTTAGATGCGAGCGAAATGGCCAGGCGCAAAAATCATGGTGATTTTATCATCCAGCCAAACATTTGAGTCAGTAGCCGTGAATACCTCGAAACACTGATTAGTGACTAAAAGTCTAATATTTGGTGGCTCACTGTGAGTTTGGTGGCTAACTCACAGCTTGCACCACTAAAAGGATCTGCTAGCAATGTAAAAATGTACATTTAGAGGTCTCGTAACATCCAGGGCTTGGCAGGTTGGAGCGTATTTGGCAGTACATGAAGGGCCAGCAGCCTGTTCGGCTGCTTTGGCTCATTAGTGTACATGTCTATGTGTTCATGCTGATGTTGTTCTTTTGCCATCTGCATCCATATTATATAGCAGACTTGCTTATTACTGCACATATGACTATGTCTCTCTTTGTACTTCTGGCTTTGTGATGACCAAAGGTGGAGAAATATAAAGAAAGTAAAAATGGCGCACAAAGTATTTCAGAGTTTTTACAGTTTGGAAACTGTTGCATATAAATAAACTTTGTTCAGCCATCAATTTTTTTCAAAAGGCTATTTAACAGGTTTTTTTAGGGATTACATTCAAGTTAGCTCAAGTGTCGCTCTGGAGTAAGGGGTTAGGTAATGTATTACACAAGTACTGAACTGTGTGTAAACAGTGTAATCTCAAGGTGAACTGGAGAAATTTAGTCACGATAAGTGTGTGTGTTTAGCGGCCTGTAAATAGTAAAAGTTTAGATTTAAAGTTAATGTCTGCTTTGCTTCAGCTTTTACTATCCGGTAGAGATGTATTTGTGTCCACATCAAATGGGGACCCAACACCACAGTTTTCAAAGACAGTGGTATTATTTCAATAAATAACTTAAGGGCAAGATCTAATGGATAACATGCAACAGATTAAGAAGCCATGAGGACATGATACTTCCCAGCTGCAAAAGAGCAGTGATCATGCATGCCTCTGCAGGCACGCTTTTTATCCACACCTTGTCAGGAGTGTACAGTTAAGACAGCAAAGCCTATGCACCACCCAACCAATCCTGCACTGTGACTGTAAGGCCAGTAGGTGTTGCAGAGAAATGTAACGCAAAGATGAATACAGAGCTTCTGTTTTTGTTCTTTTAGTCCTGAAAGAGAAAATTGGAGGGGGGAGGGCAGATATGAAATAAAATAATTTACAGCAGGGCAGTGAGGTGGAGGGTCAAAATGAAATGCCACAGAAATATTTGAAATTGTCTGAATCTTTTCTATGATTCGGTGACGTTGAACATAAATAAAATGCTTCTACAGATTCAAGGGGTTTTCCTTATTTTGACCTTTTTTTCCTCCAGCGCTGTAACCCAGTGCCAAGCACGTACAAACTATGAAATGACACATATTGAGTTACAAAGTCAGTAAAAGCAAAAAAAAGTGTAAACAATCCAAAATATGTTCCTCAATGTAAGCCTCTGCTTGCCTTGATGACAACTTTGCACAATATTGGCATTCTCTCAACCAGCTTCACGAGGTCGTCACCTGGAATGCTTTATGAGTTCCCACATATACCGAGCACTTGTTGGCTACCTTATCAACAAACTGCTGCCAACTCCTTCCAAACCATTCCTGTTGAACTGAGGCCAAGGGATTGCAGAGGCCAGGTCATCTGATGCAGAACCGCATCACACGGCTTCATGGTCAAACAGTCCTTACTCTGCATGGATGTGTGTTTTGGCTCACTGTCATTATGAAAAATAAATGGTGGGCCCACTAAGCTCAAACCACGTGAACTGGTGTGTCACTGCAGGTTGAGTCTCACCAGGAAAGCTCCATCACACTTCCACCTCCATCCTCACAGTGAGAACCAAATATGCAGACACCATCAGTTAAACGTTCATAATTTTCATGTCATAAACTTTGTTTTATATTGCTGACAATGTTAAAAAAAACAGTAAAAAAATTTTGAATCAGTGGGTATGTCAAGAGGTTAACGCTTGTCTTCAGCAACACTTGCCTTCAGAGTTCACTGTACTCTTCACTCAGGGTAATCAAGGTCATCAAGATGACCCCGATGAGGGCTGCAGGCAAAAATGTGCCGATCAAGCAGTTTTTTCTTCATACCACAAGCTTCAACCTCTTAAGACTTCTGCTCTTCTCCATGCACCTTGGAAGGAAGTGAGGTTTTATCAGAAACTTCTACACTATATCTACAATTAGTGCAGTGGTTCCCAAAGTGGGGGGCGCAGAGCCATTGCAGGGGGGGGCGCAGCATAAATTTTAAAAAAAAGAACGCTTGCACGCTGCTAGCATAATGGACAGGTTTTTGACAGGGCTCCCACACAAATGCAAAGCAGAAGATGAAGCATTGCCAAATATGTTTCCAAACCAACTTCCTTCCAAGCCAAAGACTAGAAAATCTAGCCTTTGGCTTCACCTGCACAACGGTGGTGCCAAGTAGGGCTGGGTTTCAATCATTTAATTTCCGTTCGATTTATTAAATCCTGAATTTTAAATATAAATGTATTTTGCCAGAAACGCCAGAATCTCAGGTTAAAGCTTTCATTTCAACAACCACCAAACAGCTAAAACAGCAAATAAGAGCAGGTAAACAGATTCCACACAAAGATGTAAACACAAAGCGTGGACCCGAAGCATCAGAATCTGTGAAATGTCGGCTTTCTCACCCGACGGACAGCTTCTGAAGCTGCAGGTTTCATCTCTCTCGAATCAAAATTGACTGAACCAGCAGCAAAAGAAGATCCAAACTACGCTTCACGTTTGATAAACATCGTCAATAATTCCCTCTTACTTTTGCTGTTTTGCTTCCACCACAATAAAATCACACTTCCTGCACAGCTCTCTCTCTCTCGCTCAGTGTACTTCAAGAACAGCTTCCCATCTAAAAATCTGTTTGTTTGTTTTTTCAAAAATGGCCTCCGACAAGAAAGTCTCATTTCTGCTGTTCAATACCGAGGAAATTTAAACTTTTTAAAAAGATGCCAAATTGCAAAATGCTTAGCTGTGTCTCTAATAAAACATGTGTAACTTTGCTCTGCTTCACTTCAGCAGCATCAGGTAATGTTCATATGTTGATTCATGGTTTTATTATCTGCTATAAAAAGCCAGGCCAGGAAAACCTCCTTCATGTTTTTCTGTGTTTTATCCTGAGTTACTTTGACACAAAGGCATCTGCTGTGATGCTTACACCTCTGATGAAGTCTCACATGTATCAGTACTGATAAATGATCAGAATTATAATATTTTTGACTGTCTGAGGCAAAATTGAATCGAATGGGATCGATTATAGAAATCAGTGATGAGAATCAGAAATCAGTACCCAGCCCTAGTGCCAAGGTAGGTATCCCCGACAGAATTTGTTTCCCCTGTGTCGGGAGCATGCACTGGGCTGTCCAAATCATGGACAAACAGCATCGCACAGCTATTTATGTTTTTAAACCCATTTTGCACAGAGAGGCAATTTTTGAAAAATGTATTGATACCCAGGACACGCTGGACAGATTATATCTCTCGGCTGGCCTTTGAACGCACCCTGACCTGGGAACGCCTTGGTGTTCCCCCGGACAAACTGGAGGAGGTGGCTGGGGAGAGGAAGATTTTCTTGTAAAACAAAGGGGCGCCTAGCAAAAAAAGTCTGGGAACCACTGAATTAGTGGGTGTGTACTTTTAACTGGTACTGTATGTTTTATCATTACCTGGTTCAGATGACAAAAGAAAAAGAACCCCATGCCAAACATTACTAATGTGTTTAATTAAAAACATAAAATTACATAAAAAATGGAAATGGTGAGTTGTGCAAAGCAAAGATGCATGATGACCTGACGGTCTTCTCCAACCATGTGCTGCAGCACAGAGACAGAACATACAACATATAGACAGGTTAGATAAGCAAGCAGACCACTGCAACAGTAGTAAGGAGACGGTGAAGGTTGTAACCTCATAATGAAAAAGCTCCTTCACCTTTCATTTTACTATGGAAAACATGTGACAGCTTGAACACTCAGGTAGGAATTAGGAAAAAAGAAAAAAAAGCCTTTTTGTAAGCATGTTTGCAAGGGGCGGAGGCAGCTAGCAGCCCTAAAGCCACATACAGGACAGACACACACACGCACATAGCCTGCTTATGGCAGAGAGAACTAGAAGGTCAAAGGTGTGCTTGCACTTAATAAGAATCAACTCTGGCAAAAAATGAATGACAAAAAAAAGCCTGTTCAAAATGGCTATTTAGGCATATCTGAATTAAGACGTAAGATATCAGCATAAAAGCTTACTAATGAGTAAATGAAGACATTAGCAATGTAGATTATTGAAGGCAGTGTTTGAAGAGGGTGACATCACTGCTATGTTCTAAGGATTTCTTATCATGCAGGTTCCTCACTGGCAGCCTCAAACTCTGCCTGGCACACGTTGGTGGGAAACTCTTGTGTGATGTTGAAATTCCAGCTGGTGCTTAGTTTTTATTCCAAAGCAAAGTCATTATTATTCCAACAACAATGCCCCATGCAGACAAACTTACATAAAATCATTTTTGGAATACTTTTGTTTATCTGTTTTTTTAATGTACTCTTAAAACTTGCCCAAATCATTGGACAGGTCCAGACGGGCTTTGGGAGCGACAGGGTGATGACTGGTTATTGACACTATGACATCCAAAATCTCTATTCACACTTTGTGTCTAAACAACATGTAGAGATGAAGCCCAACACATGTATCAACTTCACCAGCTCTTGCCTTGCATGCAGACACTAACACACATGTGTACACACCTTGCTGTCATTAAAGAGCCCTCTCACACTCACACACGCCCTTTCCTCCCTCTTATTATCGATACTCTCCGGCACCAAACAGTTATGAGAAGACCAAAGCAAAGCACCCTCATTACTATCTGGAGCTAATACAGTAACTACCATGTATGTCCTCTTTGCTTCTTTAAGCCTTTGTCCTTAGTAAAGTCTAGCCTCACATTTTCTTTTATGCATTAGTTGTTGTACTTGGATTTTTGATTGTTAGAGTGATAATAATCACGCTTTATATAGATATGTCAGGTATCAAGTCTATTCTCCAGAATAATCTAAATAAAAATCAATTTGGAAGAAATGATGACACAGAAAAGAAGGTAAAATCTCCATATCCATAAAGGAGTCAGACTATATTATTGTCTCCACCCTTCCAGGAAAAATATTTCGCTTTAAGTACTGCACTTATAGTAAGTAATGTTTAAGGCTCATGGACTTTAGTACCAATTTGGAAAATGACTTTACTATTTCCTATCTGAGTGAGAAAATTACACCCAAGCGCACATTTTGCAATTCGGTACTTTGCTTGTAACTTTCCATCATCGCCCTACTTGAGTGCATGGGAGTCCAGGGAAATAACATGGAAGCATCAGAAGAATACTTGGACCACTGCTAAACCACAGAGATGACAGCTTTATGTTAAATGTCAGATGTGCTTGTTGGCAACACTCCAATACCCTATACTACAAAACACAAAACAAAAACAGGTCTCTGTAACTCACTAGAACTGAAACAATCTAGTGAGTGCTGACCCACTAAAAACTCATCAGAACATCAGCACTCACACTTACAGATATAATTACATTTCACTTAGAACACACCTCAAGCTGAAAAGAGAACCGCAGCTGAAAGAGAGAAACTCAGCGATCAGACCATCTCCTGTGAACAGCACCAAGGTGATGTTAATACTTTTAATGTTGCACAGCAGCAAAAAGAGGGCCACAGGCTGAAACATGTCAGTTTCTTTCTGCTGCTTATATTAAAAGTATTTTAATACTTTTCCTAAAAGTAAGGCAGTACATTACTTAATACAGAGAAAGTTATTTGTTGCGCTATTTGATACATTTCTTTAGTGTTACTCCTTAAAATGAATGGAAAGGCACTGTCATAATAATATCAACCTTAGGTTACAGTTCCACACACCGACACAAATCCCTATCCTTATGAGGACACACGCATGCTATTTCTTTTACAAAAGCGACAACACAAAGCAAAGTCGAAAAGACTTCAAAGTGATTTCCACACGGATTCTGCTGTAGAAACACGAACAGGCAGAAATGCCTTTATTACCTGTTGAAGTTCAGGCTCTGGCTGCTGGGTGGGGGTCAGCATACATTCAACTTCATAGTCATTCAGGGTGCTTGGCTAGCTTTGCGTTAGCATGTTGTCGGTACAGATGAAGTTGTGTTAGCGGTTGTTTCTGTCCTGGAAGCAGTTTGCATGTAATCATTGTGCTCTTGTCGTTTAATACGGTGAAAGTAAAAATAATGTCTATATCTCGACTGCTGTCAAAAGCTTTAGACCTCTTCACCGTTTCCTTTCTCCAAGCACACTAACTGAAAATAGCTGATTGCAGCACAAACATGAACCTGCTCATGCATGCTCATGCAAGAAGAAAAAACCTTGAGGTTTTTTCTTCTTGCATGAGCATGGTTCTGCCAGAGGTTTCTTTCTGTTAAAAGGGAGTTTTTCCTTCCCACTGTTGCCAAAGTGCTTGCTCATAGGGGGTCATATGATTGTTGGGTTTTTCTCTGTATGTATTATTGTAGGGTCTACCTTACAATATAAAGTACCTTGAGGTGACTGTTGTTGTGATTTGGCGCTGTATAAATGAAATTGAATTGAATTGAATACCACATGATGATTTTTGATACTAATAAAATAATGATTTTACCTTTGTTACTTTGCAATAAAGGTGAAATTTAGACTGTAGATCTTAGCCAGAGTATTTCTGGCTGTACCTAATGAGAGCTTAAAAAGGTGAAGCACGACTTTGGTTTAAAGCTTATCATTTAATGCCGTTCAAAATCTGTGTGGGTTGATTATCGAGGTGAAGTCAAAGGTCTGTTGTTTATACATGTGATTTAAAATGTGCCTCATAACTAATTAACACAGATGGTTATTGCTTTCGACCTTAAGCATAAGCAGTGGTGAAACATTTTAATTGTTTTTTTGTGGGGAGGAGAAGGAAAACAAGCAGCCATTTTAGAAAATCACCCCGAGGGCTTTTTTACTGTCAGAAACAGGCTTAATATTGTGTTCGGGCATGTAATGCTACTTCCTCAGCAAGCAAGAACCAATAAACTCCTGGAATGAGCTGACGTGGAACAAAGCTGAGCTAAACAGACACTGACAACTGATCACTTGAGAGTTTGTATAATAACCAGAGGAATCTGGATAAGCTGGAGCCTATCTCAGCTATCATAAAGGAAGGGCACAGCGTGGACAGGTAGCCAGTCTGTCACAGGGCTAATACAAAGCAAAAGACAACTATTTACCCTGGCATTCACACCTATGGCCAATTTACAATTGCTAATGAACATAACCCCACGCATGTCTTTGGACCACTGTGCATTATAAAGGGGAACCTGTTCATAGAGGCCAAAACCAGGTATTTTAATGCTTTTGAATGTTGGAAGAGGTCTATACAGATGGACTCAACTTTTATCTTAGACGGTATGAAAGATATACATAGCTAACATGACGCCACCCACTGGTTTCTGACTGCTTTCTGTCTAACGACTTGTCCAGTCCTTATTCGATGAGCATGTGGTTTCATGCCACAGGTAATCCTTCATTTTGAAACACTGTATGATCAAGACTTACGAAAAAAAACCTTACGTTTTTATTCAGTATGACTAAAAATGACTAACTGAGCCCATTAACTCACAAAATCATTTATGAAACGTGGCTGCTGGTCTGAAGTCAGCATTCACTCAGCTTTATTATAACTCTGGGTTCTTGGCTAGCTTAGAGTTAGCGTTAGTTATTTTAGAAGTATAAGGCAGCTGTTTCTGTCCTGGATGCAGTTTCCACTTTACCATCGTACTTAGTGCAATAAAAATAAAAGTAATGTCCATATCAGTACAAGAACCGATAAGCAGGCTAGGTTAACAATTTCAAGGAATTTGACTACTGGGAAACGGTTTCCTACAAGAGCTGGTTTTCGATTCCCATCCCTACCAGTATCATGCACAGAAAACCTGTTTCTTCTTCCTAATGTTAGCATGACTTTGTAAATACAGCCATGTTTACCAAATTGCTTCTGAGTCAGGAGTTAAACATAAAAGTGCAATTGCCAGCCTATTTCAACTGAAGAGTTGGATCATGAGATAGATACTGTTTGTCGATCATTCACCTCAACATGTTTTCTTTCGATCTTGGTGGGTGGACTACTGCCTCTGCCACTGAGCATTAGCTGCGTAAAAACTTGATCTGCTCTGACCCCAGACTGTAAGGTTTGACGGTGTAGAGGTCAGACAGGACTGTCAGATGTTTACCGCGTGTATGACTTTCAAAGCGTGAGAACATGGACGTTATCATTCGCAAAACTGCTCCCTTGTAAGTTTTTGCTTTGCTTCCTTCTATATTATGACGTTTGTGAGCAAATCGGTGGAAGTCAAACAGTGTAAATGCCGACAGTGATATACTGCAGCGTGTGTATCAGATTTACTGTGTGTGAGAACGTGGAGCCTGTCATTTCACAAAACCACATGACTGGCGCTAAAACAAGGAGGAGGGGGAGGGCGTGTGTGCAGAGGGGAGGGGGGTGGCGGTTAAGACCACATTTGGATATGTTAAGAAGTCCTTGAAGGGTGGTTATAATTGTCAGATATACCAGTCTGACTCATTGTTTACGGCTTGCGACAAAAGCCTGTGTTGACCATAGCCTTCCATTCATCAAGCTACCATTACTGATTAGGCCAATGCTGAGTTATGGTGGGAACCAGTAACATTTCCTCCCTCATGTAGACCCAGGTTCCTGCTGATAAACAACTGCACAAAGCCCTCGTGTGTGTACGTGCACCGCAGTCTGTCTTATGGTGCATTGGAGTAAGAATGGGACATTTGAAGGCTCCACTACATTCATATTGGTGGCGATGTATTAATAGATTTATGGGACATGGAGGACCCTTATATAAACCAGGAAATACACATCAGAAGGAGGTTCCTCCCAGTCCCTCGTTCTATTTTCTATTCAGTCGCAGTCTCATGTCCACACGTGGGCAACCTCCGAGTGTGTTAACTCAAGTTGTGGGTTTGATACATGCGCTATTTTTCTGGATGTGATTTATATATTCATATTACATTGTTTCCCACAAGCACAGATCTCTTTCAGAAGTATTCCAATGAACAGGGATATCTATGGAAGTTTAGAATCACGAGGTTATTTTAAGGCAGTACTGTGCTTGCGATAGTTCTGCCTTTAATTGTCTGAAACTGTGACCCGTGGGCTGTGTCTTTGTGCATATCTAGAGTATGTCCCTTCGCCATTTTATGGAGAGATGCTTTGGCATTATAGACACCTTGTTGTGGTTCATTTAGTACCTTATTCTAGTCCCTGGTGTTTTCCTTTTCTGTTTGGTTCCCTTGTTCCCTTGTTTGTCTCCCTGTCTTTGGTATGTTTGGCATATTGTGACTCTTGATTCCCTCCTACTGGTTACCTGATTGATCACATCTACCAATCGTCTGAACAGCTGTATATCTTGGACTAACTCTGTTTTCTTTGTGTCACTGACCATTCTTTACTAATCAACCCAAACTGCTTGTTTTTCTTGGGCAAATGCCTCATGTACTCATCATCCATCCACTCCTGCTTTCAGGCAGCCCAGTCAGTCCCAGTTGGCCTGCTATTCCACTACCTACAGCTTTCTCAGTTGCAGCCCACTCAGCTCAGTCAGCCCACCTCCCTTCCAGGAGCTACTAGCGACTAACCCCCACCAGCCAACACTCACCATCTTCTTTATCGCTGCTCATCCATTCCCCTGAGTGCTGTAAATAAACTAGGTAAACCATCTTTCTGAGTCTGTAGTTTCTTTTGCATCAGAGCACATCGCTCATAAAACATCTAGTCTGACACAGTGACTACCGTATCACACAAATGCAAGATAAGAATTTAAATTCACATAATCATGCAGGCATTCTTTATTTAAGATATTTAATGTTTGTGTTCGCATTACATTTTTTTTCTGCACAGCTACATCCAGTCCATATTTATCATCATGCTGTTTCCAAAACTCTACAGCCACTCCTACATGCCACTTCTGTAAATGCAAAAATCAATCTGCCAAGTTAAATAATCCTTTAAACTATGTAATGCATTAATAAAGACAAATGGATCCTTCTCTCTCTTTGAGTGTGTGTGTGTGTGTGTGTGTGCTCTTCTCTCGTTCCGCTCCTCTCTGTGTTTAGTTTGGTCTCCAAGCACCAAAATGTTTGACGGCGGATTAATACAAAACAAAAAATCTTTGCACTTAAGGTGCTTTTGAGAGGTTGAGCACTGTTTACTCACCTGCTTTGTGGTGTGTCTTTTGGGTGAAACGATCATTGTACGTTAACTAAGGTCTTGTGTAAGCCAAACTAATTACCATGAAAGATCTCCACCAGAGGACACAATCACAAGTACAGCTGTGCTGAATCTATGGTTTTGGATATTTGGCTTTGGCAATATTCCAGAACAACAAACAGTTGGACACAGTATTGTTTCTATTGGAGCTTGTGCAGCATTATCTAGTGAATATTCTAATATTTGTCCAGCAGATATACACTGAAAAAATTAAGTTTTCACAGGACTGTCCTGTAAAAAACAGTACATAATAAATTCTTACTGCTTCCACAGGAATTAAGAGGTAAACTGGCAACCAGGTTCTTATAATCAAATGCAATGCTTCCATCTACTGCTAAGTCTCATTTAAACTTTTAATGCATCTATTAGAACACAGAACACACAACAAGCAATCTGCTCAATGAATGAAATTAATTTCAATTTGATCTGCTGACAAACTGAAGTGATTTCTACATCTCCTTTACTAGGCTGGGGGACATAAGGTGGTTGCTGCTGGTAACAACAAGAGGACAGGCCTGATTAGCAAGACACATAGGAGCGCTGGCTTTGCATTCCCAGCTGCTTCTATCCTGAACACACTGTCAACAGCACATCAGCAAACGTCTGAGCTCCATCCCCCCAAAAAGTCAGCCACCAGAGATACAACATACGACCACTGTCCTCTAGACCTGGGTGGTAATCAGCAGCAGAGTAACGGGGCCAACACGTTCCTGCTCTGCCAAAGTAGTTTTAAACAACAGTGTGACTGTTAAAGGGTGAAGTACTGTTTATGTAGAAATGATTCCTTGCTCTTAACTTCCATTACTTAGATACTTTCGTGCTATCTTTGATGAGACCTGTTGATGTTTGAAATCTTTTGTGAATCTGTCATGAAGACACGGGTAATTGATGATAATTGATGATACTAATTTCAGTCAGTTCGAAGCTTTGATATTCGAAAGCTAATTATGTTAATTAACATTGTTGATTTAAGAGTTTCTCATTCCTTTCAGTCAGGATTAAATGAAACAGGAGGCTTGCTGCAATTTTGGCACAGAGTTTGCTTTGCCAAATCAGAATGTAACAGCTTCTTAGAATGTAAAGGTCAGCCTACTATGTGTGTGTGTTTGTTTGTTTGTGTGTTTGTATGCTGCTGAATTCTATACTATGAACACCCTAAAACCTCAGGTATCACAGCAGTTGTCAACTTTCTCTTTTAAGCAGGGCCTTCAGCTTCAAACTTTGTGCGCTCTCATAAAAAGGGGCATTCTGTCTTCATTTATGTTGGAAGTGATAGCAGAGCTGTACATTTTAATTTTTTCAGAAATCTCTCAGTCAGAACATGCTATATCAGCCTTTCTCAAACTGGTGGTAGGTGGGAAATCTCCAATTTTTTTTAAAGATTAAATAATATACCATTGTGGAGGTATGCAAAGACAACACGAGAGTTCCCGAGGCTCTTCTGGGAGCCGGAGTCAACCAGAAAAAGTCTCCCTGACCATGAGTCCTCTATGAAGCGCAGCCTTTCCTTATCGCCAGCAGTCGCGGTCGCTACATAGCGCTGGCAGGCTCGTTTCCCTGGGCCTTAAAACTGCAAAGGCGGCACAGCGCTGTCATGCTGATGGTGAAAACACAGCCCTTTTCCGCCGTGCCGCAATCCCAGCCACCATGGATGAATTAGGGGCCCCCGGGAGAATTGGTGGGGGCGCGGGAGATGCCATCTATCGTCTGGATGCCGAAGCTCCTGGTAGCCAGGAGAATGCGATCTGCTTCTTCTGCGAGTGAGCAGTAATCCTTCGCGGCCAGCAGCGGGGAGTTGGGGAGGCCAGCTCGCACCGGCATCTGTCGGTGGAAGAAGTGAGTGAAGAGGAATCCGCTGTCATCCGTTCCTAGCAAGGACAGCGTGCTCTCCATGAGCTCGAGAGTGGTACCATCACCCAGGCCCAAGACAGAGAGGAGTTTCTCGACCCGCTCTGCATCGGAGAGGGAGTAGCGCCGCAGCAGCAGCGCCTTGAGAGCGGTGTATTTCCCTTGGGTGGGGGGTTCCCGGAGGAGGGTCATCATACGGCGGGTGGACAGCGGATCCAGCAAGGCCACCACATGATGGTATTTTGTGTCGTCAGCTGAAACGCCACGAAGACCAAACTGAGCTTCGACGTAAACGAACCACGAAGGAGGGTCGTGAAGCCAAAAATCCGGCAGCTTAACCACCACAGCAACATTAAAACGTACAGCT
This sequence comes from Etia nguti, assembly GCA_015106755.1. Classification (NCBI taxonomy): domain Eukaryota; kingdom Metazoa; phylum Chordata; class Actinopteri; order Cichliformes; family Cichlidae; genus Etia; species Etia nguti. The sequence goes on from VUQG01042958.1 coordinate 15,874, forward strand.
CTGCTATCACTTCGGACATAAATGAAGACCGAAAAATAAACAGCAGTGACGTTTGTAGGTTTACTGAAGTTGGACTAGCTGGTATATAATAATGTGCTACATGGTGACTAGCTACACAGCTATGTTAGCATAATATAAACACAGTGAAGCTGGAGGACGAATGCTAACTTTTTTCCACTCGATAAAAGTTAATGTGAGGGATCCCGATGGTTAGGGACAAATGCAATTGCATGGCAGGATGCTGTAAACCGACCAAACTTCAGTCAGGAGAACAAACTGCAATATAAGGTTAGTCATTAATATACTGCTGCATGGGCTGGGCTGTAGTTAGATCTAAGGTTTTAAAAACTGAGCTTTAAAATGAATAGTGATGATAAAAACCGAGAGAGGCCGACAGTGATCACTGACTGTTTTAAGGGGCTTTTTCGGATTAAATAGAACAAGATACAAAGCATTAAAACATGTTAAAAACACAACAGCCTTAATAAATGCAGAGTAGTTTGGACCCAGAAGCAGGTTTCATCAGGTCATCAGTTAAAGATTGGATATCCCACCTGCTGTGAATGTTTTAATGCAGTACAGTTGTTATTATTATCACTCGTCACATCCTGTTTATGACAGTTAAAATAAATAACATTCATATAAGAAATAAAATTGTCTCTGTAAACTATATGTGGTGTTAAATAGGCCTATACTACTGTACTTTAATGTCGGTCATAAGGATGGTACTTTAAGAGCCATATATTTTATGAGG
>VUQG01042961.1:0-14974 GCA_015106755.1 Etia nguti
TTACCCACTGAGAGCTAAAACTCAGGTGAGGTTTCAAAGCTGTGTGCCGGTGATTGGACATCAGCCGCTGATAAAGTGGGTTCGCCTATAAAGTGCTCTGTAGGGAGCCGCTGATAAAGTGGGTTCGCCTATAAAGTGCTCTGTAGGGAAACACGCTCCAGCAGCTCTGCGCTTGGGAAAAAAACTATATTTACTTATCTTGTGCAAAAAAAATGCGCCGACATTGCGTTATATCGAGCACCGACTGCCCAGTTAAACTGTGACTATCACCAGGTAACGTGGGCGTGTTTCTTGAATTAGCAGCAGGTGTTAAACAGCTGACAGGTGAGGAGGATGTATGCAGGTAAACTGAGGGCCTGTTGAGCTGATCGCTGGTGACGTGAGAAAAATGTCAGCTCGTTCTTTATGTTACAGAAGCACAGAGACACATGACCAGGCAGAAAGAGACGATCATTCGGTGAAAATGAGAATCTGCGAATGCAACATGTGGAACACGGAGAGTGGAATATGTAAACAAACCGGTTAACATACCCCCCCCAAAAGCACTTTTGCAAACATGTTCTATGTTGACAACCTGACCAGACATGTGAAGATGACGCCACGACATTCGCGACTAAAACACTATTAAAAGTGTAGTTGGTGACAGAAAAACGGGCTATTTTAAAACTTTACAACACCACCATTGCTGCCTGTGATTTCAAATGCATTCTGGGATACCTGGCTGCCCCAAGTCCACGCAAGCAATTGATTATCTAGGGTGACCTGTCTTGACTTACTTTGCACGGCAACCAATCAAATGTTAGAGAAGCTGCAGTGGAGGCGTTAACCCCGCCCCCTTAGTTTGATGGGTGAGGCTGACAGATAAAATTATTTCAAGGTGAGACATGTAGGCCAAAATGATTTAAATAAATAAATCATTAAATAATTAATTAAAAATGTCAATAATTATTTAAAAGTGTTATTAATTAATTAAATATGGCAATAATTAATTAAATGTGTCATTAATTAATTAAATATGTCAATAATTAATTAATTAAATTTGTCATAAATATTTATTTAATTAATTATTTCCCATTTTAATTAATTATTGCCACATTTAATTAATTATTTAAAGGTGTATTTAATTAATTCATTATGGCAGTCCTGGCGTTCCATACATTTCCTTAGATTTTAGAAAATTGAAACATCTCACATTTCTGACTGGGAACTCGGAAATTCCGAATTCCTACTTCTTCCTGAAAGCACCATTATTATGGCCGCTACAGAGAGACTTTCCGGGTCACGTGCCGAAGAAGTTTCCTAAGCAAAATGGACGAATAGAACGCACCCTGACTTACTCGAGCGATCTGCACTTTCCAAAAATTCGTATATATTTCTAGGACTGAATGTGCTTTAAAACATCGCTCCACCTAGATTCGACGTTCCCGGCAATACTGTCCAATCAAATAATGAAATTTCCTTTGGTCCCACCTTCGTAAAACTAACGGCCAGTCACAAATTTGTAGTTCAACAAAGCTCTATCTGATAGGCTACCGAGCCGGACAAGCTGGGTCAGTTATGAATGAAGAGTGGATGTATCAGACCAATGAGCGTTTAGGACGTAGACGCTAAGCTTATAAATGACAAGGTGACGGTTTAACGCGTCTTGCCTTTATTGACTGCAGCTGTGCACAAGACCAACTAATTCAGGACCCCTGAACTCCGTGTCTAACCGGTAATATTTGCATGTATTAGTTCATACACTTTGTCTCTACTCAGTCAAGGCTTTTTATTAAATCTTTCTGGGATTTAAATGGCGTGGTGTATCAGGAAAGGTTTGTACGTCTAATTGTTAGTGGTAGCATTGGATTGCTAGTATGCTAGGACGGTTATTGATTGATGTGTTTCTGACGAGTGACAGAATCTTTTTTTGTTTTTTTGTTTTTTTTTAGCTGTATCATATACGTGAACTTAGGCTAGTATTAAGATGAAAAGTCATTTCCGTCAATTGCTGTGGTTGTTGTTTCACCACTCGTGCAACGGGTCCTACGCCGGGCGCAGCGCGGACAAGCTGCCATGACAGGAAGCTAAACGTGAAGTGTCTGACAGTCTGGGCCTGCCGAGCTTTGAATCAGTACGCCCATGCAAGGACGCCGCTGTTGGACACGGCTGGTGTCACCTAGCCTTTTGTCATTGCATTGCAGCGTGGCTTGAAATATCTTAGTGTCGTGTGCCGTGCTTGCCTTCCTGGCCTTATGTGCCTGTATGATGTCCACTTTTGACCTTCAGGTCTGTGTGCTAAGTAGCTTAGCTACGGCGCTTCTCTAGGACAACAATTCAAACCCCCTGAGCCCCCTGTCTAAGCAGGGGACATAAGGGATTGAAACTAAGTTTTTGCTTTTTCGAATTTTTTTTTCCTCAATAAACTGGCCTTCAAAAAAAAAAATCACGGCTCTGTTGACAGTAAGTAAAAATGTCCTGAAGTTCTGAATTGTCTCAAAGAAATTCATTGTGCGATGTAAGTGGATATCTATCAGTTTGTTTAGAGTTGATCCTGATAGTAAGCATTCAAATTGGATTTGCCGATATTATATTGACATAATCACGGTTTTCGCTATAGTACCTGTCCTGGCGGCTCTTCTTCAATAAAATACAATTTTTAAAAAAGCTTACAAGATCAGTTTTGCAACTATCTTCAGTATGTTTTTCAAGACATGCAAGTAGGTTTAAATGGGTGCAGAGCTGGGATCTCTAACTTGTCAGTTCTTGAGGTTTTTATTCCTTGAAATAAACATGAACATTGCTAAATCCCATTTTTCAAAAAAATTGATTTTTTTTTTCCACTCTCCCACATCACCGTGACAGTTGTATATCCAAATTAATTGTGGATTGCCTAAATGCATACCTGCCAAGTTTTTGAAGTCCACTTCTGCCTTCTATAACTGAAGTTACTGTGTCACCTTGGACTGAATCCTTCTCACTATCTAGAAATGAATGTGTCAGAACACTAACTTTAAAATCTTTCTCTCCAGATTCCAGCCATGTATCTCTGGACCAAGTTTATCACTTCTCCTGCTGTGGTATGTTACCTGATAACGTGATAATTAAATCATCATGTTCTTCATTAATTCATGTTTTAATTGTTGCTGAAATGTGCAGGATTAGTTTGCAGAGTTTGGGTTAAAACATAAGCCGTTCATGCTTCAATTCAAACCTACAGCAAATTTTAAATCGCCAGTTAACCTTTAACCCACGTATGTCTGGAATGAGGAAGGAAGCAAGAGGACTCTAACAAAACATGCAAATATCACAAAGAAAGTGCAGTCACCTCACACACAGTCCAGGGCCTAACCACAGCACCACCATGCCTTGTGACTTGAAGCAGATCGTCATCTTTTGTGTTTTAGTACCTTTTCTTGTGAAATGTACTTAATTTAGGTAATTAAAAAAATGGTTTTATTTTCATGCAAGGACTTGTCAGTTACACTCAATGTTTCACCACAAGGATGTGAAAGCAGTGTTAACATAATAGTATAATTAAAATAGTTAAGATGAATTCTCAGTATTGATTGAAATCTAACCAATTTGCCATAATCATGCAGCTTTTACAGTGGCATTGCCAGCTAAAAACCTTTAATGGTATCTTGATGTGCAGTGAAGAACTCACTGTGCCAATTACTGGGGTTGGGCGATTTGCTTCATAGTCCAGTCATGCTATTGCGTCTTGATGTTCATGCCAAAATTTAACGTTTGTGCTGGATACAGGTTTAGAAAATGCTGTGAATAGCTTTTAATTAAACACATATTCATTATCGCTGAACCCGGTGCTTGGTTTTTCTCTGGGTTGCTCAGATTGTTTACTTGTAATGTGTGTTTTGTTTTTGTTTTGGTCTGCTTACAGCTGCGTGGGGGTTCTAGAGTCCTGACCCGGCCAATCACTGTTTCTCTCATCAGCAGACCTGAAGGCACAGTGGAGCAACAGGTCAATACTTTCATTGAATCACTGCACTGTTCACTTGCAACACGTTAAATCAGTACTGTAATGTGGTTATGGGATGAGTGACATGGCTCAAAACTCATTTAATAGTTTTAGGCTGAGTGGTGGATTGAATTTCAAGGATCTTGTTTAGATGCAATTAGTTTGTCAGTTAAAAGCTGCTGAAATGACCCTTTTCATAAGCAGTTTTCACTCAGTTTGGGATTTGGTTGCTTTAGACCAGGGGTGGGCAAACCGCTGCCCCCGGGCCACCTCCAGCCCGCCGAAGATTGGTGTCTCATCCATGTCTCAAGCCATGAAGTCGCGGGGTGGGGCACGCAGTGTGAAGTTGCTCTAATTAAATAAGCATTTGCGCTGTGAAAACTCAAAACTATACCAGCCTGGGCTACTCTCTGTTGTTACTCTGCTGCTCTGAACCTGTCTGCAACAATGAGTGGGCCAAAGAAAAGTCGACAGTTTAACAAGGAATGGACAACTACTTTTTCACAGAAGTTTGGTCAAAGGCTGTATGTCTTATTTGCCAAGAAACCATTGTGGTTTTTAAGGAATACATCATCAGCCGTCACTTTTCCACCAAGCATTCTAATTATGCTAACAACCAGTCAACGCAAGAACGGACGACTACCGCTCAGAGGCCAGCAAGCCATTCTCTGAAGGAGTTTCTCAAAGAGTGCATGGTAGAGACAGCAGGTATCTTGCGTCCTGAGAGCAAGAGCAAATTTGAAAAAATTAGCTTATCACGCAAGGACAGGGACTCGGCGTGTAGAGCTAATCGACGAAGACTCAGCTAGCAAGCTAAACAAAAAAGCAGAGTCATTTACATTATATTCCTTGGCACTGGACGAAAGTAATGACGTAAAGGACACCGCTCGGCTTTTAATTTTTATCAGAGGGAGTAATGACAATTTTGAGATAACGGAGGAGTTTTTGGCCATGGAATCCCTAAAGGGGAAAACGCGGGGAGAGGACTTGTATGACAGCGTGTCGGAGGTCATCGAGAGGCACAAGCTACCTTGAAGTACACTCGCCAACGTCACCACAGATGGATCGCCAAATCTGACTTGAAAAAAAGTCGGGTTGCTCAAAAGAATCCAGGACAGGGTAAAAGAGGACAACCCTGAGCAGGAGGTAATTTTTTTTTACACTGCATAATCCACCAGAAAGCACTGTGTAAATCCGTATTGCGGCTTGATCACGTAGTGAAGCCAGTTGTAAAATGCATTAACTTTATTAAAGCGAGGGGACTTCACCATCATCAGTTTAAGTTTCTTGAAGAAATTGATGCTGATCACCAGGACTTGCTTTACCACTCCAATGTCCGCTGGTTAAGTTTGGGGAAAGCATGTCAACGAGTGTGGGAGCTAAGGAGTGTCTCATTTTTGGAGCTACTTGAGAAAGATGGCGATTTTCCTGAGCTGAGTGACAGATTGGCTTTGTGATTTAGCTTTTGCTGTGGACATACTGACACACATGAATGAGCTTGACGTGAAGCTGCAAGGGAAAGACCAGTTTGTGCATGAAATGTACACAAACGTCAGGGCCTTTAAAACCAAGCTAGTTTTATTCTCAAAACAAATATCAAATAAGTCATTCGCTCATTTCCCCACACTGGCTATGCTGAAAGAGAAACCTCAGCACGTGAAAGAATACAGGAAATCACTGGATGACCTCCATGAGGAATTCTGCCGTCGGTTCTCTGATTTTGGGAAAATTGAAAAGTCACTTCAGCTGGTGTCATGTCCCTTCAAACAAGACCCTGAAACAGCGCCACAGGAGTTGCAGTTGGAACTGATTGATCTCCAATGTGACACTGTCTTAAAGGAGAAGTTCAACTCTTAAACTTAATGAGTTTTATGCATCATTAAGCGCAGCCAAATTTCCAAACATCCAGAAGATGTCACAGAGGATGCTGGTGTTGTTTGTTCACATACATAGGTAGAGCCAGACTTTAAGTGTGATGAACAACAACAAAGCATTCCATAGTTCCCTGTTGAGTGATGAACACCTCAGATCTGTTCTGAAAATTGCCACAACGTGCATGAGGTCATTATAGCAACATGGCTGAAAGTCCTGTGACATTTTTGTGACAAACACAACAATAGAGGAAGCAGATTTTTGTTAAGTTTTTGTGAAGGAGTCACACTAATTGGTGGCATGCAGTCTGACAGAAAACGACTCAAACCGTGATGATCTAATTAGCCACCATTGCACTAGTACCTATGTGGCTCCGCTATTCTGACCTACACACTAGGTGTTGGATGGTGTGTGGGGAAAGTTTGTTCTCTGGTGAAACCCTCCTGTCTTGCAGCTGAGTCGAATCAAATTCTGGAAATATATCAACCATAATGCCCTCTGTGTAAGTTATTGTAATGGTAAATTTACCATTACAATAAATTTGGACCTGCTGTCTCGTGGGTAATGAGACATTTTCTTGTCTTCACCCAGGCCCTGTTGCCAGTCAGCCAATCTGCAGTCCTGACCCGCTCCTTCCAGACCAGCACCATTTCCCATGATATTGACACTGCTGCAAAGTTCATTGGTGCTGGTGCTGCCACAGTTGGTGTGGCTGGTTCTGGAGCTGGAATAGGAACGGTGTTTGGCAGCCTTATCATTGGCTATGCCAGGTAATGTTTTTATGCATCAGCTTGAAGGGTTACGTAGTTGTTTGGGGGGGGAAACTACCAGTAGTATTTACAGATCTTCTTGTGATGTCTGTTTTAAGACTTCACTAATTTGAACTTTGACTTGAAAGCTGGTCAAGCTATCAGTTTCTTAATTACATCGACAGACATTGGAAGAGCCCTTTTAAGCATCTGTCAAACACAATCTTCTACACATCTATAGCCACTTATGAATGCTTCATTTCTCTCACTAAAATGAGCAGCAACACATACTATTATTGGCTGGTTGCTTCAAGCCACTGAATAAAACTAATCATGGACAGAAAATGCTGGCTTGCTAAATTCTCTAAATCAGTCTGGAAATTCAACTTTTAAAATGCCATCCAAGAAAATGTCCATGAGAGCTTCTTCTTGATCTCAGAACAAACTGAAAATAAGGTTATGGTATAAATAGCTGCATGATGAAAAACCATAAACCTGTGGGCTTATGTGGAAAGTGGGTTTCTTGAAGCACTTTGTACTAAAATGTTAGTTGGTATATTATCAGTTTGCTGGTGACAGAATCAGGGAGTTTTTGTCTTGTAGGCCATGTGTATACATTTCCACCAGCATTAACTACAATACTGCAGTGGTTTACATTAAATGCAGGAAGAAGCTAAAAGTGGCATACTAACACAATCCCCAACTAGACTTTGAGATGGTGTCGAGGTGTGTCAATGTGAAATTAAATGGTCCATTTTGTTACTAACAGTAAAACTCCTGAAAATTCCATAAATAACCATAAACTCTGCAACATTTCAGAAGTCTGACAGATTTTGGTTTAAAAGACTGTAACTGGTACATTTCTTGTTGCTTTAGATGGTGAAACCTTGTGCTAAAATTGGTACTACAGGTCTGTTGTTTGGGGGGGGTAAAATTGACCCTGCAAGATGACCTACATGTATTTAGTTGTAATGAACAGAATCTTAATATATCTATGCACCTGTCTGCTCTTCTTCACAGGAACCCCTCCCTGAAGCAGCAGCTCTTCTCCTACGCCATCCTAGGCTTTGCTCTATCTGAGGCTATGGGCCTCTTCTGTCTGATGGTGGCATTCCTAATTCTGTTTGCCATGTAAACCTGGAAATGCACCCAATACCTCCTCCACTTCAACCCCTTGTTCTCTACTTCCTTGCTTTGTCACTACCTTCCTTCCAAGGGGAAGAGGGCTTTCTCAGAAATCTGAACAACCTCCTGGGCCATCAACAGAAAATATTAAAGGAAAATATTTACAACTGAGGTTGAGCCTGAAATCTAACATTTTTATGTTCCTACAGTTATTTGTTTTTGATATAAGACTTCATTTGGTGGGGGAGGGACACTGTCCCTCAAAAATAAATGGGTTTAATCTAATATTGCTGAGTGTCAGCTCTTTATAGGATCAATGATGCTTTGTCATGGAGGGTTTGTTTGCATTTCATGTTTTTCACCAGCAGGGCACAACTTTCAAAGAGCTGTCTGCAGTAAATGGGTCAAGTGTTTAATTTCATCCCACTCTTTATTTGGCTTTTGACACATTATGACCATATAGGAAAGAAATGGTCAAATGTTTATAAAAAAATAAAAATGGAAATCACTGATTTAACAGGAGTCTATACAGCTATGATGCAGCCCATTAGAGCAAGGGTAGGTTGAAAGTGATGTGAATGCTTAAACAGTTGTCAAATAATGTTACTTCCTCTCTGTCCTCCCTGAGTGGAGGTTCTGGTTTACTTCTGCCAATTTCCAGTGCCTTTCCTTTCTCAACATCTCTTCATTATGGTATGAAAGAAAGCACACTGTTTAAGTCGAAGTGATTTTGTACAATCAATTATAAATCCCTCATGGTATGATTCTTTCCCTCAGCAACTCTTGAAATGTATCAAATTTTAAGATTTAATGTAAGTTTACTTAAACTTTGAGCACAGTCAGATTATCGTGATTTGAACCATTGTAGGTAATTAATCAGCGAATGCAAAAGGAGTTTGTTATTGTCATTACATTTCATCCATCTCAGTCTTTAAAGTCTGACTACAAAATGTGAGTGGCCTTATCAGATAAAATTACACAAACATGGGAAGTTGAGTAAATGGTTACTAAATAAGTAAAACTCATAAAATGGATAATCTCAGAATTTTACATCCTCAATCACCTAGTAAAATAAAAGGTGATTATTTTACTTGTAATCTATGGCATAAATGTGTAGCTTTATTTGATTAGTTCATGGTGTTTAAAAGAATGAAATTCAGGGTAGACTCCAAGCAGTGTTCTACAGGGTTGAGGAATGCAGCCAACCCACACTTGTAGTAAAAAATTTGTCCCCGTAAATTCTTAGGTTTAACATAAAGCAGCTTCAAAAATTAACCAAATTTAACCAAAGTTTGTGTAAAATTGTTTCATTATGTAGTTGAAGAAAATAATGCCAAAATGTATTTTGCACTGAGCAGAAAAATTATGAGTTGTTCAACTATTAAATGCATAATTAAATGTACTAGCAATAACCTGCCCTGTGGATGGAAATGACTAAAAAGGCAAGGCAGTCCTTTACCTCAACGGAATGAACGGCAACACTCGCCATTTCCATCGACTATTTGTGGACTTGTATGTCAATCATGATCGCACTATATTGTCAAAAGTATTCACTTACCCATTGAATTCAGGTGTATAAAGTCAAGCATGCAGGCTGCTTCTACAAACATTTGTCAAAGAATGGGTTGCTCTCAAAAGCTCAGTTGATTCCAGCATGGTACCGTGATAGGACGCCTCCTGTGCAACAATTAGTTGTGAAATTTCTTTGCTACTAATTATTCTGGAGTTAACCGTTGGTTGCGTTGTAACAAAGTGGAAGCCATTGAGAACAACAGGAACTCTGCTCTGTTTTTGTGTGGCCTACCACTTCGTGGCAGAGTCGGCAGAAGCTGAGGCATCTAGTGTGCAGAGGTCACCAACATTCTGTAGAATCAATAGCTACAGACCTCTAAACTTAATTTGGCCTTCAGATTGGCTCAAGAACAGAGTGCATGGAGAGCTTCATGGAATGGCGGCTGCACCCAAGCCTTAAATCACCAAGAGCAAACCGTTGGATACAGTGATGTAAAGCACACGACCACTGAATCTTTGTTGTTGTTGGTGTTTACACAACAATGGAATTGGATCGGATTGAGTCTCCCGCTATGATAATTAAACTCCTTCCATCAAAACAACAGAACTATTACACAGCCCCTTCTTTCTGGCTATTGCACATTTGCCTTAAGCTAGTCTCAGAGTAGCAACATTATAGTTCGATTGAGCAATTAGTGCCATTACTGCCCAGGGGGGTGAGTCTTTCAGTCCCTGCCTCCTTTCTTGCTTCCTGCCAGAGGGCAAGAGCTCAAACAGGGAGTAGCCTGAATGAGTTGGGTCCTTGATTATGTTTTTTGCCTTTTCAGACATTGAGAGGTTCTTGCAAGGTTGGGATAGGGTGGCTGGTAGTTCCTTAGGCAATGGTGGTAACCCTTTTGAAGTGCCTTCTTTTCTGCTATAGTGCAACTGCTGTACCACACACACATACAAAAGGTGAGTATGCTTTCAGTGTAGTAGCAATAGAATGCCACTAGCAGCTCCAGGGTAATTCTTATGAAGTTACGGACACGACTGTGCCTTCTTTAACACCTCTGTAATGTTGACACTTCAGGTCAGGCAGGGAGGCAGTTGTCTGTAAAACATCTTACAGGTAAAAAAAAAAAAAATTTTTTTAAATGCAAATCTAAAATCAACACAAACACTTTCATATTTCTTAAAGCTTTGCAATGAAAAAACTTTGCGAGTATACAAGACTCTGGGGACTTTGACTACACAAATATTTGTGCGGTATCTACAGTGTAGATATGTGTTTTTCAAGTATTACAGTAGTAGTAGTAGACAAGAGCGCCTGTGCTGTGATAATGTCTTGATAACACTAAATTGTCCAATCAGATTTTAAACGGTGCAGGTAATCCATGCCAATTGGTCAGGGATGCACCAAATTGTGCTACAAGAGATGAATTCCAAGCTCAAATTGAAACTCTGCCTCAGATCCTTGTTAGTGAAAAGCTTACTGCATCTATACAAGGAAGTCAATACATAATTATTTTATTCACAAGAACATAACCCATAATTTTATAATATATAAGAAATTTATACAATATATAATTTGTAACTAATTGTTTTGTGATGGTTTTGAGGTTTTGTTTGGGGTTTTTTGCGCAAACATTTTTCGCGAGTGGTGCCCTAGTGCCCTCTATTGAAGAGCCACCACTGGAGGAAACCTTCTCCATGAGTTACCTGCTGATGAAAAGTGGCTGTATGGTTGTCCCATTCTTTCTGAAATCTATACTAACTCCTTAGTCTTGGAGATGTCACCTAGACAACCGCTCCATCTGGTGATTCATCCCGGCCAAAGATGAGTCTAACCTCTGTGGTGTCATTCGCAAACTTTATGAAGTCTGTGAGGGAGGTATGGTATTGAAAGCTGAGCTATCATCCATGAGGAGCATTCCGCAGGCTGGCTTGGATGTGACTTTGAATCAGCTGTAGTCTGCCTTAGTTTTGTGGATGTCCCTCTTCCACAGGTTGGCTTTGGCAGCGCTATATTGTGCCCCATTGCCAGGCGTAATTGCAATGTTTTTTTCTTCTTAGCAAATTCTGGACCTCCCTCATCATGCAAGGTTTCCAATTTGAGTAGACCTGTATATACTTATCCACAGTTACTGTGTCTGAGCAGACTTTAATGTAACCCAAGACTCAACTGTGTGGTCTTCCAGGTGCTAGTGTTCAAAGATGTCCCAATCTGTTCCATGGAAACAGCTTTACAGCTGAAGAGATGTACCTTCAGGACAGGTTTTGACAGTCTTAGTTATGGCAAGACCCCCTTTCCTGAGGTGGGTGTATGCTAGGATCAGAAACAAGGACATATGGTCAGACTGCAAAGATGCACTTAGTTGTTTCACTCTGTATCCCTTTGCAGTATTTGTGTACACCGTAACATGTCCCTCTAGTCGCACAATGTACATACTGGTGAAATGTAGGACACCATGTCCATACGTCAGCATGATTGAAATTGCCAGCTATGATGAGGACAGCTTCAGGATATGTACTCTGTTGTTTGTTGATGGTATTATACAGATGATCAATGGCTGCGCTGTATCTGGTATCTGGTGGTATATATACGGCAGTAGGCAGTATGACAGTAAACTCCTGTGGCAGATATATGGGTGTACATTTGATAGAAATGCACTCAAATCATCTGAGCAGTGCCTACTGATCACAATTACACTGGTGCACCATCTGTTGTTAATATGCATGCATATCCCACCTCCTTTGCTCCTACCAGATGCCTTACTCCTATCATGTTGAATTGTTGTGTAGCCTGTTAAGCTAATCACAGTGTCCAGGATATGTGGGTGAAGCCAGCTCTCCATTACCAGCAGAATGCAGTTGTCCCAGCCGATCTTGTTTGTTGATATTTACAGCCATAGTTTATCCATCTTGTTGGTGAGGGATCTTGCATTTGTGAGAAGGATACTGTCAAGCGGTGGTTTTCATTTTGGTGTGTCATCAGGGGTTAAATCCCGCTGTCCCATCAGATTTTCCAGCCAACAATAACCTTCTGAGAAAGGTCCCTAGAGGTTAGGTGTGTATAACTTTTAGATTACTTTCTCTGAAGTATCTTCACATAACCTGAGAAAATTCTTTCTTTCAAAAGTCTTTTTACTAGACAAAGTTTTAGTGCAATGCACAATACAGTACTTCAGTATTTTCACATTCTTTTCACATTATGGTTTCCTCCCTACATATAACACATACCCGACAATCAACTGACAATCAACACAGGAATACATAAAGTGCAAGTGTGCAAAAATTGCAAAAAAAAACAAAAAAACAAAAACAGTGCAACACCAGACAGAACAGAACGATGCAGACACAACAGTGCAATAGAAAAGTGCAACATTGAGAGCGGGTTGTGCAAAAAGACTGAGCGTTGTGCAAAAAGTAACTTGATGTATGAAGGTGTGCGGGTTTGTGTGTGTATGAGATTGTGCAGATAAGTGCTTGAGGTAGTGACATGTATGAGGGTGTGTGTGTGTCAGTCCAGTCACTGAGTGTTCAGGAGTCTGACAGCTTGGGGGAAGAAACTGTTTCGCAGTCTGGCAGTGAGGGCCTGAATGCTCTGGTACCTCTTGCCAGAAGGCAGCAGGGTGAGGAGTGTGTGTGAGGGGGGCGTGGGGTCCTCCATAACCTCCTAGGACCTGGCGTAAACATATGTGGACATCACATTTGGGTTGTCTAGACCAAAATACAAAATTTTGCTCTGCAAGGGCCTGATATCCACTTACAAGGACGTTATACTGCCACTGCTCTATCAAAATTTAAAACGAATGTCCTCATATGTGGATCTCATTTTTCTCAGAAACAAAAATCAGGTAAAAAAAAAGAAAAATCAGATAATTCTTTGTTTTTACATTCATCAGGTCCCAATCGGCCCAAACAGCAAAGAGAAATTAAAAATGCATGCCATGAAAGAGTTCGGGTCTGCTGGTGGCTTTGCGGATGCAGTTGTCTGTGATGGAGGGAAGAGAGGCTCCAATGATCTTCTCAGCTGTTCTCACTATCCGTTGTAGGGTATTGCGATCCGATACGGTGCAGTTACCATACCAGACAGTGATGCAGCTGCTCAGTCCCTCTGTAGAAGGTGATGAGAATGGGTGTTGAGAGATGGGCTTTTCTCAGCCTCCTCAGGAAGTAGAGATGCTCTTGGGCCTTAGTTATGGAGCTGGGGTTGAGGGAGCAGGAGACGTTCTCCTCCAGGTGGACACCAAGAAAATTTGGTGATCTTGACGACCTCCACAGAGGATCCATCGATGTTAAGTGGACAGTGATCTTTCCGTTCTCTCCTGAAGTCGACAATCATCTCTTTTGTTTTGTCCACGTTCAGAGACAAATTGTTGACTCTACGCCAGTCCATGGTCCTCCACCAGTCCTCCTCTCTGTATGCTGACTCATTCTTGCTGATGAGACCCACCACAGTCGTGTCATCTTCAAACTTGATGATGTGGTTTGAACCGTGCATTGCTGCACAGTTCTGAGTCAGCAGAATGAAGAGCAGTGGGCTGAGCACACAGCTCTGAGGGGCTCCAGTGCTCAGTGTGGTGGTGCTGGAGATGCTGTTACCGATCCAGACTGTCTGAGGTCTCTCCTTCAGAAAGTCCAGGATCCAGTTGCAGAGGGAGGTATTCAGGCCCAGCAGGCTCAGTTTTCTAATCAGGTACTGAGGAATGATTGTGTTGAATGCTGAACTGAAGTCTATGAACAGCATTCGTACATACATGTCTTTATTGTCCGGGTGGGTGAGAGCAAGATCCCACAGTTCATCTGTGATATGAAGGTTAAGATCTTGATCCCATTTAGATTTGTTGGCAGATACTGAAGGACACTGGAAATTGGAAATTAAATTGTACAGAACTGATATTATGCCCCTAGAGGTTGGTTTGACCATTAAAAATATCATCTATACAATTGTCTGGAGGTTTGGGGGGGAATTGTACTGTCATAGTCTGCACATAGTGTCTGAACTGTAAAAAAACAAACAAAAACAAAAACAAAAATTGAGCAGCAGTAATGCCAAATTTGGTAGATAGTTGAGAAAAACTTGCAAATACATATAAGTCCACAAAAGATTTGAGACCCTTTCTGTGCCAGATGTGAAAAGAACTATCTGTCATTGAAGGAACAAATAGGTGATTTGCTGCAATTGGGCTTTGAAGTGAGAAAGCCCAAAGACCAAGACTCTTCCTAACCTGAGACCAAATTTTAAGCAAGCAATTTCTATAGCACTTTCAGAACAACTCCCAGCTGAAAACAAAGTGCTGTACACTTGACATGCCCAAAAACGATAGACTGAAGAAGAATAAAAATAAAATATAAAATGATGACTAGAATTAAATTTAAAATAATAAAATCAGCACAAATAGCAAAAATAAAATAGTATACAATGATAATTAGAATTAAATTTAAGACAATAAAATCAGCACATTAGATTAAACTAAAAAAATAAAATCAGGGTCAAACTGTGTCATACGCCAAGGAGTAAAAATAGGTTTTAAAACGTGTTTTTTTTTCTCAAAGATATTTTTATTAGATTGAAGCAATGAAGAAAAAGATATACACACAGAATTATTATATGACAAGCAAGTAGATTTCACAATGATTGTTTGAGCTGACATAATAGAATACAGATTAATGACACATTAACATAACTTTTAATTGCTTTTATCAGTTTACCCCCTACCCATACAACACAGTAGCCCTATCCCTCAAGCCAGGTTGAAAAAACAAAACAAAA
>VUQG01042966.1:0-11783 GCA_015106755.1 Etia nguti
CGGTTTCACCCGTTGGGGGTGAGGGTACCTGGACCTGGGGTATAGAGTATGTCTGGGGAGTGTGATTGTGTGTACAATGTCTTTATGTTGGGTGAGTGCTGAGTGTTTGTATATGTGTGCATGAGGGTTTGGAATGCACGTTTGTGTCTGTGTGTGCCTGTACGTCTTTGTCTATATGTCAGGTCGGGTCTCAGACTCCACCTCTCTGGGAACATTTCAGGCCCTCCAAGGTATGGAGGCCTATCTCCCCTCACCACACTCCCTGCCGGTGGCTGATGCCCTCAGGCGTTGGTGCGTTGGTGGTTCTTGGTGTCTGGGGCTGGGCATTCAGGTATGTACCGGCTCACTCCCGGTGGCTGCTTGGCGGGGCCTGGCGCCCGTGGCCCGGTCGGGCCTCTTCCGGGGGGTGGGGGGCCCTCAGGCCTCCGTCCTCTGGGCCTGCAGCTCGGTTCACTCTGGCACCGCTGAGTGCCGGCAGAGCCCGCGGGCACGCCACTGCAGCCCCCTCTGGCTTCTGCTCCGTGGCTGCTAGGTGACCCCTCGTCTGGCCCTCTCCTCAGCTCTTCCCAGGAGGATGCCACGGATGCCCCTCCGGTGGTCCTCCTTGGGCTCTCACACTCTGGGGCCTCTGGATGTCTGGGGCCTGAATCTCCTCCATGCCTGCTTCATGCCCTGGGGGACGGGGCTATGGCTCCCCACACCCTCTAGCAGATCGTTACATGGAGAAACCTTTTGAATACAAGCACGCTGATCCACACAGGTGTGCACACAGGTGTGCACAGGCACAAACTACACCTTTCTTGGCTGCTACTTCAAAGCACATTGTGTGCTGTCGGTCCTGCGTGCTGCACAACAACATACAATATTTAGTATTTACTGTTATTTACACTCAGCTAGATTTGTCACGGTCCTGCGTCAGTGACCCAGTGTTTTCAGTTTTGTATCATTATTGAATTTTTGTCATCGCTTATCTTTTCTAATCTTTTGATTTCTGTTCTGTGTTCTATGGTTGCTGTATCCCTAAGTCGTGTTGGCATCTGTTTTGTTTCCTGTTTTACTTTGAAAGTCTGTGTCTTATGTCAATGTATTGAGTTTTGCTTCCCTTGGTCTCGTCATGTCAGATTACTCCCAGCTGTGCTCCCCTTCTGTGTCTCATGCCCTCGTTATCCCAGTGTGTATTTAAGCCCTGTGTTTTCCCTGCCCTGTGTTGGGTTGTTGATGTTCACGTCCTCTCTGTGCTGTGTTTGGAAATTTGTCATGCTATTAGTTCTTGGTTTTGTTCCTGTGGGTTCTCTAGTTTTAGATTCCAGTGTCCAGTCTTTTTTCGTGTTTATGATTTTGGTTTTGTTTCAGTAATGTTTATTTCTCTGACGAGTCATCCCAGTGAATAAACTGCACTTTAAGTTAACCTATTGTTTACGAGTCCTGCGTTTGGGTCCTCCATCCTGCCTGCTCCACAGCACACTACGACTGCTCTGTGACAAGATTAATGCGATGGTGTTGTGTTTATTATGTTGCTCTCTTTTTTTGCTTGTTTTCTCTTTTTTTTCTCTTAACAGGTTATCCGGGAGATTTTTTCTATTTAAGTGCCCTGTCTCACTGTCCCTCTTCCCCTCTGTTTTTCTTTTCCCTCATCTTTCTTTCTCCCTTTCCTATCCCCCAGCCATGTCTGTCCTGTCTGTAACAACTGAAAATAAAATAAATAATAACAACAAAGGTTGATCAAATGGACCAATACGGCAAGGCCCTGATGATCCACTTGGTAGAGTAAATCTGTTGGGTATCTTTGTTGGCCTTCAGACAACAATTCTGACTGCTAAAGAATCAAACGGGACAGGCAAAAAAAACCCCAAAAACCCTGATCTGGGCCACCAAAGGGCCGTCATTCTTTGCGGTATGTGGGCCATGTGTAAGCACATTGTGTGGGCCAGATCCGGGCCATACCAATTTTGCTATGTGGGTATGTGACATGCAAACTCTCAGTATGAAGTGAGAAATAAATATAATAATTGTGGTTCTCGTAAACTACAGAGAGCAGTCCTTACTGCCATGAGTCTTTTCAGCAATAAAACAGCCACTGATGAATAGAATAAATTGATGCTATCATTGGTAATTACTGCCTTCAGTTTCTTTTAACTTTCACATATCTGAGGTCTGGAAAGAGTCTGTCATTTTATATTTAGATAGGGATTATTTTATATTCATATTATATTTTGCTGAGGGCAGCAGTGTGGTGCTGTGGTTACAACTGTCTCCTCACAGCATAAGGATCCTGGCCTGGCTGGGACCTTTACTTGTTCTGCCTGTGCCTGCATAGGTTCTGACGGGGTACTCTGATAGGCATGGTCTGTGTCATTTATCCAGAACATAAAGTTAAACAAAAGTGTCAATACAGAACAGTGCATTTTATTTCAAAACAACAAATTCTCCATAGCCGCCATAGATTGTATATAAACCCACTGTTTAGCCAAGTTCCTTTGTGGAGCCTAAACCGAGGGATTTTTCCTTTGCTACCTTGGAGACAGATGAGATCTGACCGACAACTAAGGGATTCTGCAACTTGCTAATCACAGGGTAACTCTGCTTCATTGTGCTTCTGGACACTGACAGGGACCATAATTTACCTAATGAAGATAATGATGTATTGAATAAAACTGGAAACCTCCTATACATCAGAAGTCTTTCTGCAACCACACGACTTTTTCCTCTGCTGATAATTGGAAAAATGGAGGTAAAGCACTTCTCCATTGGTTTACTTTTTTATAGACAGTGTTTATGTTCTGTGTCTCTTGAATACAACCCATAGGAGTATAATGTAGCACTGAAATTGTCTCACATGTTTTTGTTTTGTTAAGACCATACCAAATTTAATTAGGTTTTCAAAGGTCAGGTCTTTTGTTAAAATACTGGACCTTTGGTATAATGGTTAGTTCAAATAAATCTGATGTTTTGCCCACCCAATAATTTACAAGCTCCTCTCCACACAGATTTTTGGGCGCCATAATTGTGTTACCTCACTTGTTCCTTTGCTCAGACTATAATTAAATTTGGACTAAATCAAATGTGAACGTTTGATTTAGTGCAATCGACCAGATAGACCAGATGACCTCAAATGCCTTAAAAATGTTCCTTATCCTGAACTTGTTTTGAGCAGTCCTCCAGATTGACTTCGGCAATCAAACAGGGTCAACAGCCATCAAAACACATTTTGGTCCTTCTAACCTGGTCTCTTATTAAATGCTGACCCTGTGGCTGTACGTTGAGAGCATCCCAAAACTCATTCTAATCAGGAGGCTGAGATGTTTTGCTCACAGATTACAGGACGAGGGGTCGGGCAAGGCCGAAGAGCCACTGAAATTTGTATGCGCTAGTATCGCTGCCTTAGCGACTATCTGCTCTCTCTTCTTTATGTTTCTGAATTATTCTGTCTCCCTACATATCCTCCCCGTCGTGCCTCCTGACCCCTAGCTCTCTCCCCCACCTAAGCCTGACACTCGGTGAGGTGTGCAAAGCAATTTTCTGAGGCCTTTTTTTTACTTCCCAGGAGTGGCTTCGAATTGAAGTATTTGCATTCATCATGGTATGATAGAAAGGAAGAGCTGAGAAAATCTAACTTTCTTGAAAGGATGATGAGACCAGAAGAACATAGTATAGTGGGAGAAAGTGAAGTGCATTGAGAACAGTAGGTGCAGATTGATTTCATGCAGCTAGATAGACATGCAAGGAGTTTTAAGAGATGAATGCCATCATCTCTGTCTCTATGTTTTGCTTAAGCCTGTAAAAACACAAATAGGGCGACTTGTAATCAAATAATAAAGAAACATTCCAGCTAACTGGATAAGACCCTTATGAGTCTATAAATGCGCCTGTTAGTCAGCAAGGAAGTATTTAACCGTGGTTTCTCAGACCACAAGATAATTTAGACTTAGCATTGTTTTGCTTTTAGCATCTGTTAGCTAGCTGTCTTGCAACCCAAGGGCATGAAATACAGATATTTCACTGGTAATTCAGTGGTTTTTTAAAAAATGTATCTTTTAATTACTGTACACAGGGAAGTCTTGAAGTTGAATAAAAGAGAGTTATAAAAATGTTGTAGAACAGAAAGAAAACAGCAAGGGAATACCAGGGGATCCCCGATCTTTGTAGTGAAATATCCTAAACATTGCGCACATATCAAAGACATTGTTAAGTAAGTAAAAAGTGATCTAAGGATGAGCCACAGCACCTTAGATGATCAGAGGGCTTGGCAAGGAGAATTGTATTGTAGTTGAAAGCAGAAAATATGCTTCTGGGAGACCTCTTATGAATTCATCATGTCAGAACAGGTGGATAGGCAGATGGAAAGGGATGGCACAAACAATATTAATGAGATAGAGGGATGTGCAGACTGAAAATTATTTGGATTTATTCTCACGGAGCATAATTTCGTGAGAAATTTAAAACTCGTTACGTTGAACAGATCACACACAAAATCCCTGAAAATCAGCCAAGCTGCCCTCAAAGTTTGTAAAAGAGGTGTTGAATTAAATGTGCACATCTGTCAGATGCCTGAAAAATGAACTAAAATAAGTTCACTTTGTGGCGGAAGAAAAAAAAAAAGACACAGTAACTGTATGTCAGACTGTATGCATTTTTCAAAAAATCTTATGCTGCTGTGCTAACAGTGCCCACAAGACATGTTGTTTGACAGAAGACAAAGCAGCAACACAAGATAAGCAGGACAAGCTTTAAGCATCCATCTAGCGCTGACAACAACAGCAGTTTGACAAATGGCAAAAGCTGCAGAAATGACAGAAGTTCATTTACTGCTTGTTGGGTTTTTCACTTGTTTTTTATCTGGGTTAGCATGAAAGTTCATGTAGACTGTCAATCAGGTCAGTTGTGTGTGTGTGTGCTGTATAGATATACAGTAGAGCTGTCCATTTGTGTTTTTCCAATAATCAAGTTGGCACGTCTGTTGTTTTAGGTCGGGGTTCAGAACTTGGGGCTGTTTGTTTGTTTCTTGAGGGAATTTTGGACTGTATTTGAAAGCCAGATGTAGCCTTCTGTCATAAAAGTCAGTCTAAGGCAGGTGTTACGCTCACTTATGGACAGAGACAGCTACAGATAAAGCGAAGGTTCTTCAAAATCCAGTTGAAATCCACCTGAAGGGTGCATGAGTAGTTTGTGCATTATATAGTGTTCTTATAAAACAATTCCGAGCAGTCATGAAAACATTGGCCGGCACATGGAGCCTTGTGTTCACCGTTTACATGGAAATCTATGCCACCTGGACCCAATTACTCGTGGACATGGACAGTGCATCTTCAGAAGTGTCTTGAATTTTGCCTTTTTCTTTTCTACTTTTTGCCAGATGGCTCATTCTAGCCCTATCCAGGCAGCCTGGTCAGTCAGAAAGAGGAGCCTACAGCACCAGAGGAGCTAAGGGACAGACAGACAAACAGACCCAAAGGCAGGAAGGACACCAGCCAGCACAACCAAGGTGCCAGGGCACACCTCCATCAGCCCCATAGGGCCCCAGCCCGACACCAAAGCCCACTATCCCTAACCTACCCAAGAGGACCAGATGCAGGGGCCAGGCATCAGGCCCACAGGGAGGACCCTGGGCCTGCACTATGCGGGCCAGCACAATGCAGGAGGACAGATGAAGGGAAAAAGAAGGGAAAAGGAAAGAGAGGTCCCACATTTACATATCTGGGCCCCAATCGAAGTGGAAGCACAACACCTAGACAACGGTCCGGAAAGGTCCACATACCTAAAAATTTTAGGCAACCCAGCCCAAGCCCCAAAAGGCAACCTGGCAGGATCCACTAGCCCCCACCCATACCCCGGTCTCACCACCCCTTAATCCATCAGCACATGTGCCTCGTGCAGACCACACATTAGACAAAAATATAGAGCCCCCACATAGCCACCACAGCATCTACTCTGCTACAGAACGCTGACAACCAGGAGAGTCACAGAGGAACAGAACCTAGCAGCACTGGGATAAGGACAGAGACAACAGGAGTGGAAGAGGGAGAGATACAGTGGGCCACCCCCCATCCCCCAAGACTCCCCCAAGTAGGAAAGGCAAGTAACGCAACCCATACTGTAGTGGATATTTGTCCCTCCAATTTCCCAATTGGGGGCAATTTGTACATTTTTTAAATAATTTTTAAAAATAATTCCAATTCCAATTGTCTGAGTGGAATTTGTCTCAATTTGATGATCTTATGTGATTTTTAAATAACACTTTGATAGCACTTAAATAAGAAATCAATCTATCAGGAGGAACTAGGGTTACTTTGCCATGAAGACTGGTGAAGCCAGAGTTTAAACTATCAAAGTATCCAGTCTTCTGATTAATAGATGACCTGCTCTATCTCCTGAACCACAACCCCCCAGATCTGCTAACTCCTGCTATGGACTGATGTGTGGATTATGGAGTTATTTTATAGAAAAAAAAAGTTGCTGACCTGTGCTGAGTACCATATTAGTTTCTTTGCAAGACAACTACTTGGTATTACCTTCAAATAAAACATAACCAGCTAAGTAAGAAGCACTATGGATATTATTAATGAAAGACTGCCTTGTTAGCAGTAGCTATTAGTTATTATGGGGAAATACTGTACTTTTACCTTCCGGGTGGCAATGATGCACACACATACACACACACACACGCACGCTGTCAGTTGGAGGGTGATTTATCACAGGTGAAGACAGGAAATAGACCTTCACCAATCAATCATCGACTTATCAAAAACAGCCAGACTTTAAAGATTGGCCTTGTCACAAAGTGATACATTAGGCCATGCCAGTTCACTGTTTTTGTGAGAGAGTGGAAAGACAGAGAGCGTGTGTGTCTGACACGGTTTGAGTCCATTTACAGTCATACAATTGCTGGACAGCTCATCAGGCACCGTGCCTCAGCACATTTAATTTGAAGGAATATTATGGGTACACATTAAAGTGCCAAGTCTCACTTTTATTGAAAGAACTGCGGAAATATACTGTAGTATAGATCACTTATTGAATTTTTCTTTATGTGCGTCATCCAATTACATTTGGATTCTTAAACACTGGGCACTGTATGATAAAAGGGTTATATAGTCCATGTCATTTTATAATGCTTTAAGTTTTATTGTTGTGTTCATTATTTCAGTTCAATCTGAAAATGCAATGTACAACAGTAGCTGTGCAAAAAAGGTATGGGGGTGGTTTCACATAGATTGAGGGTTAAGAAGAAACAGCATCCAACCTCTGCTGCAGGTTTACTCTGCATTTTGAGGTCTAAATTTTCATTGGTGACAACCCTAACCCAAACCCTAGCACTAACCCTAACCCTAAGAAAAGAATGGTTTTCACAGATGAACATCTTAAAATTATTCTAATATTCATATTATTCATATTCAGTTTGCCTTTGTCCAAAATTTAGCAATAGGGTAGCAAAAGGTTTAGGGTTACCAACTATGATGACTTCAAAGAGTTAATGTGGCAGGACTCTGTGCTTCTATTGGTTACTTTAGTCTGGATAGTTTCGATGGGCAAACAAAAGTGTGCGATGATGTCCTCGCTGCTGTTTATTTCTGTGGTCTCTCATTAAGAGTTAGTAAACCACAAATTCTCCTCTTTTTTTGTTGTTGAGTGAGTCACTGAGTGTTACCATGGTTACCATCAGTCCTGAGGTTGCTAGAGCTAGTCTGGGGTGCCTATTTTCAGTGTTTAGTTAGACTAATCTGTGAGCAGATCAGTATCTGGTAAGTAAAACAGTATAACATCAGTATGCCATTGTGTGTGTTTCAAAACTTAAGTGATCCATAGCCAAATATTGGCTCCTTTGTGTGTAAGCGTCTCTGTAGATGAGATTTTATGGAACAGTGAAATGCATTAATCACCCTGATATTCATCACTGAAAAGATTTCCTTTGTATAACAGTCCTTATGGTACTATATGCCATGTTTTCACAGACACACACAAACAGCCATTCTGAAATATGAAAGGCAGTTGTATGTTGACATTATCTCTTTAAATGGTAATGGAGAAGGTTCCATGTCTGATAATAGAAAAATAATTTGACTAATAGAGGGGTTTTTGTCATAAATGATAGCTTACTCAATGATATTCTTATCTCTTTTGGTCTTTCTGTCAGTCATGCATGAATCCCATTCTTTACTAAACCTGAGAAAAACTGTGTTTACATCATAACAGGTCTGAAATAACTTGTGGTTCAAGGCAATCTGCTGTCCTTTCCTTTAGTTTGACAAGGCATTATTTCATGGGACCCATTCATTTCCTCATAAAAGATTTCCGGGAGACAAAAAATGAGTGATGAAAGTGCATTATTTGCATATGCTGTCTATCAGTTTTCTTTTTCTGTTGGTTGCGTACATGCAGAAGTGTCGCAGGTAAACAATTAAGTTTTCTTACATTATACAAGATGCCTCAATTTGAGTATGTCACTTCTCAGCAGCAGTGCTAAAAATATCACATTTCGCATGTAAATGTGTGTATACAAATCGAACAGTATCACATTAACTAATTAGACTTTTTTTTATGGCATCTTAGGATGCAGATTCAAGACTAACACTGCTGTGAAAAAGTATTCGCCCTCTTCTTGATTTCTGATGAAATTTTAATATTAAACAAAAATGATCAAAATAAAACCTATTCAAATCTACCTGCTCCTATGTGAAAAAGTAATTGCCCTCCTTGTTAAATCATAAATTAACTGTGATTAATTAAATGTTTTGGAAAGCTTAGTCCAATTTTACTCATTCCTGATTACTCTCAGACCTGTTGAATCAAGACAGAGCCTGTCTGACAAAGTGAAGTGAAGTGAAATAGCAACACAGCATCCTATGATCTAAAGAAACTTAAGAACAGATGAGAAATAAAGTTAATAACATCAGTCAGTCTGGAAAGGGTTACGAAGAAAATTCCAAGGCTTTGAAACGCCAGTGAACCACGACGAGAGTCATTATTCACCAATGAGGAAATCTCTGCAGAGTAGTGATCTTCCCCAGGAATGGCTGACCTACCAAATTTCTCCAAGTAGGCACCAACGACTAATCTAAGGGTCACAAAAGAACCCAGAACAGCATCTAAAGAACTGCAGGCCTCACTTGTGTCAGGTAAGGTCAGAGTTCATGATTCAACAACATGTAAGAGATTGGCACCATGGGAGAGTTAGAAGGTATAAATCACTACTGGCCAAAAAGAACACCAAGCCTCATCTCATATTTGCCAAAAAACATCTTGATGATCTCCAAGACTTTTGGGAAAATATTCCATGGACTGACAAGACAAACGTTTAGCTTTTTGGAATGTTTACATCCCATCACATCTGTCATAAACCTAAACATGGAACAGCATTTCATAAAAAACCATCATAATAACAGCCATGGTAGTAGTAGTGTGATGGTCCGGGGCTACTCTGCTGTTTTAGGACCTGGACGACTTGCTGTAATTGATGGAACCATGAATTCTGCTTTCCAGAAAATCCTGAAGCTCATGTTCTGAAGTTCAAGCACACTTGGACAGCAAATTGAAACACAGACTTGAATCCCACTGAGATGTTTTGGCCTGACAGGCTGTTCATGCTCAAAACCCCTCAAATGTGGCTGAATTTAAGAAAATATATATCTGATTGCAGTTCTTGCGGCCAAGGGTAGCACAACCAGTTTTTAGGTTTAGAGAGGAATTACTTTTTTACACAGGGCCATGTTTTGTTTCTCCCTTAATGAATGAAGTCATCATTTAAAAACTGCATTCAGTGTTTACTCAGGTTATTTTTGTCTAATATTATACTTTCTCTAAAGAGCTGAAGCATATAATTCTGACATATGCAAAAAACTAAGAAATCGGGAAGGGGGCAAATACTTTTATAGCACTGCGTGCATATAAGAAATTGGCTGTGGGTCCTAAGGGCCTTCGGGGATTCAGTGTTTTCTAACAGTGGGACAGGGGTCTGAGGGGTTTGTAGGCTGGTCAGTGCATTGGGCTGTTGGTACTCCTTGACTCTTTCCTCCAACATCAAAATACTGAAAAACATATTATTATTTACTTTTTTTTTTTTTTTTTAAATTTCAGCTACTTTTTGAAAAAAAATTCTATTTTTTTTTTTTTTTTTTTTTTTAAAAAAATTTTTTTTTTTTTTTTTTTTTTTTTTTTAATTTTTTTTTTTTTTTTTTTTTAAATTTATTTATCATTTATCAAGTTTTATTTCATGTTTAAATGTTATTTTCATTACAACAATGTTTTCTTTTCAAAGTTTCTTTGTTATTTATTTTATTGCACACAGCCCATTGCAGCTAGGTTTTGGACAGCGCTATACAAATAAAGCTTTCTTTATTATTATTTATTATTCCACCCAATAGTTAGGGTTGGCTGGCTAAGTTTCCAGCCCCCTAGCAAGTCACCAGCTCTGGCTTGTCTCTTCCATTCATCTAAGCCTGCTTCCCCACCACTTAATAAGGTGAAACAAGGTTACTGCCAGTGTTTACAGCATCCCAAACTTGCAGCCACTGTTGTATTAGATTACCTGGGATGTGGTCAAATAGTGCAAAAAATTACCTCCTACCTTCTCTTCCTAATCACTTTTCCTTGACATCGGAGGAAAATGTTATGAGGCCAAGGAAAGGTGTAAAGGAGAATTAATAAGGGCTCTGAACACCCTGAACGTGCGACAGCTGATGTCTGCTGTGCTGAAATACAATGTCCAGAAGATGAACTATAAAATATGGGCCTCACTTCACCTCAGTGTGCTTTTTCTGTGTTGTTTCAAGCTTGCCATCTAAATGAGAACAATCAGCAAAAAGACTGACTTCATTACAAAGGTTGGATATTAAAGAAAAAAGAAACAGAAAGTGTGTAAAAGGAAAACATCACACACTAATGCAATATTGTGAAGTTTAAATGCCCTGTGATCAAATCATATAGCTCATTATCTTGATTTAGAGAGTTTATATAAATGCAACTTAATACCTCAACAAGAAGCAGATTAGAGCTGTGTGATGCTCAGAGTTCAGCCTGTTGCTGAAAATTCAAATCATATCAGCAGGTCATGGCATGAAATGGAAAACAGACTGTTAATAAAAAATTACACGATCTGCACCACTTTGTCAGTTTTGTTGGTCATTTTAATTAACAGTCAGATGGTATCTCGCTATGAATTATGGGTTGTAATTATCTCCTTTCTTTGATAAAGGTCCAGTGTATCCTTTGTTAAAAGAGCCAATAAGAGGAAGCATTAAAGTACCTTTCCTTAGTATCTGGAGAATTTGAACAGCTCTTATAATGGCTGCCACGCAGATACTTCAAAGTCCCTTCACTCAGTTAGGAACCTTCTTACAGTGTCTATTTATGTCTGTCTCCATGTTGGGTGAGTGCTGAGTATTTGTATGTGCGTGCATGGGGGTGGGAATGGATGTTCGTATCTATGTGTGCCTGTTTGTTTGTGTCTATATGTCAGATCGGGTATTAGACGCCACCTCTCCAGGGAGATCTCAGGCCCTCCAAGGTATGGAGGCCTATCTCCCCTCACCACACTCCCTGCCAGTGGTTGATGCCCTCATGGGTTGGTGCGTTGGTGGTTCTTGGTGTCCGGGGCTGGCCGCTCAGGTATGCACTGGCTCACTCCCGTCGACTGCTTGTCGGGGCCTGGTACCTGTGGCTCAGTCGGGCCCTTTCGGGGGGTGGGGTGCCCTCGGCCTATGGGCCTGGGGCTCGGTCCACTCTGGCACAGCTGGCTGCCGGCGGAGCTCACGGGCACGTCACTGCAACCCCCTCTGTCTTCTGCTCCG